>VTPC01003686.1:16631-28797 GCA_011009095.1 Ignelater luminosus | reverse complement strand
TAAATTATAATTAAGACGCAAAAAGTATACAACATAACAAACATAACAAAATGGCACTGCCTATCAAAACTAACTTTATTTATGCATTAGATAGAAAAGCCGAAAGTACATTGGAGATATTGGCCTTTTTGAACACACAAATTATTTAATTCCAGTGTTGTAACAGACTTTCTTTGTTGAGTAACTAGATTACTGAAAAAACATATCTAAATACTCACTAAGATACATTTACTGCTTTTGTTTAACATTATACCTATAAGGGAAAAACTTATTTACAACTTCCAGCGTAAGATTGAATTTACTGTTTTATGCTTATGACATCTCAAACAGCACCAAAGTTCCAGACGTGTTCCTGAAATGTTATATAAAGATATCAGAAAGACTGAAACACTTCAGAAACACGTCTGAAACTTTTTTGTGCCGTAGGTATAGGATCATATTCACAGTTCTGCTCTCTACTGTCTGAATTTGAGAGAATGCTGCTCATTTTAGATTCCTATTCCATGAAATCACATAATAAAATTGTAATTGCTGTGTATCTAGATATTTCTACCAGACATACAAAAAATGTAACTAGTTATAGATACCGATACTAAATTGGGAAAAGTAACTAGTCGCTCTTTCAGATATACCAAAAGTATTTAGATACTGTATCTAGGTACATGTAACTAGATACATTACAACACTGTCTAATTCACTTTAAAACGATCGGATATTGCCCAATCCGATCAGTGTAACCTTAGATGTGATTTGGATACCTAACATCTTTTTTAATTGCACAAAATATTCAAATACTCTGTATCGTCCTTTGACTGATGACGTAATCTGCTGCGTATTTTAACTTGAAAAAATCATCAAGTGTTGAACTGCGTCATGTCGTTTTTACGCGATAATAACATTAAACTGCAATACTTTGGGTAGCCATTTTTAGAAAGTTTTCTTCTAGATGCTTTTGCTAATGTTGATTTAATCCTTATCTACCTGGGGCTTCTTATTTGTCTAAATGATGTTCTAATGGCCCAGAACGAGAAGATATGTGACCTTGTCTTAATCCAACGGTGATCTTCTAAAGTAATTTCAGGTGGTATTAAATTGATATTTTTACATTCTTCGTATGCTCATTACATGACTTTTTATCTTATATATAATTTTTTAAATTATATCCATACGTAACTGACTGTATGACTGAATAGCCCAAGTAAAAACATCTTCGGTGTCTTTTGCTGAACTATTAGAAAACATAATCACAAAGTTCGTATTTTTATTTTATATTAGTAAGTAATAATGTTTGTTGCTTTGCCTCAGATTTATTACGATGTCATGCATTTTCTGCTGACGGGAGGGTAATCGTTTAAAAAACACGAAAGCTATGCTTATTTTAATAATCTTACCAGAAAGAAGAATAAAAGTATTTGCTCTTATCCCACACCTTTCCAACGCCTATTTAAATATTTTTCTATGCCTTTCCAAATTTTGAAATAATCTACGTTATGCTCTTTAGAAAGTTCATATTCTTTCCTTGCAAGTTAGCACCTACAGCTGAGTATTGTTGTTCGTATAATACTATCTTTTATTTTCTATGGAAACACGCTCTGGTTAGTTATGGGCAGCTGTGAGGCTTCTGCATAGAAAAAACGTGTGAACTCAAGTTTCATAAATACCACCACGTTTTAATATTTGTATTGGTCTTTAGACCTAAACAATCAATGCAGTTTACGTTTAGTGAATATTGCAAGATTGAGTATTGTAATTTAAATTTATGTAAATTTCTAATATCTAATTCTACATATTAATTAACATTTGATCTTATTTGGTCATCTTATTGCTTAGCCGTAAGAATCAATTTTGTTTAGAAAATCGTAGAACACGCATTTCTAAATATAATCTTGCATTACACTAACGTTTTTGATTCGTATTTCGTATTCGTATTCGTTTTTGCTAAAATAGAGTAACTCAATTTTAATTAGAACGCAATAAAAATTGGTTTCGGTTTTTCTTAATACAACTTGAAAGTGTCTATTTCTTAAACTTCTACTACTACAAACTGTACTGATGGAGAATTATCAAAACCTAAAGAATTTTTACTAAAAATATTTTATAAGTGTATAAAGCTGTAAGAAGTGATTTAAATTTAGTAACTGTCTTTGTCTTGAGAATAAACTCAATATGGTCCTTCATTGAATGTTTACAGAAATTAAAAGTCTTTATAACAAATCGTTTTCTTTAAATGCGTTATTCAGATAACACTTAATTTTAAACCTCCTGTTCAGAAATTTCTTGATTTAGAATACGAAACTAGTTAAATAACAGTATTAATCTTTACAAAAAAAATACCAAATCTTAAATTATTAAAGATGACTTGAATGTTGATTTCCTATCTCGATAACCATTTCATTCATTGCAATCCACCAGTACCATGCAGGATGTACGATAAAGCAAGATCACTCTCTGGCAAGTAACTTTATCGTTCCCATCATTGATCCAGTATACAGTAGATTTCATTAAGTAAGTCTGTATTTAGTTCCACATCATAGTGTCATTAGTCTTCCAGTCAGATAAGATATAGAGTCCATCTATATTAACCATCTAAATGTTTCACTATTTATTAATTATATAGTTGAAATTCTTAATTTAGAGCAAACTTACAGTAGACGGAATTATTGCTTTTAAGTCTTATTTTGTTTATAACAAAAGCAATGTTTTTGAATTCCACTAATGCCTTATACTACGAGTATATTTTTGTTTAATGACTTGCATTAATATACTTTCAGTTGCAATTTAACTTTGATTAACGTTTTTACAATAATTCGTATCACTTAATTTATTTTCATATTGAGATATTATGATAAGAATATTTTAATTACTTAATAGCACGATTTTAAATCATTTGATTATTCAAACGTAAGTCTACTGCTCGTTGTGATTGTCTAATACTAATTGCCCACAAAATTCTGCAAAATCTCTATTTATAAATTTCAGAAACAAATTATCACATAAACATGCTGTACAATACAATTACCCCAATAAATCTTATCAAAATGTTTTAATTTCTTTACCTAAAAGTTACAAAAGTTGAAATTTCCTATTCATTTAATTCACCAAACTAATATTGTTTTAATTGTTCTTTTACGAGTATTTGCAGTTCAACATCAATTTGTTTTTTACATAACGAAAACTATATTTACAATAATCAATAGATTTAAATATTAAATTCAACCAATTCGTTATTATGATATTGATTAAATATTCCAATATTGATAACGATAAAATATTCAATTTTTATTAAATCTAAAGTCATTCAACGTGGTCGTGATTATTTAGTGTTTTATTGAATAAAATAATGTGATTTGTTGAAACTTTTTCAAGGGTAATTCTAACTAAACATTTAAAAGTTGGTAAAGCGCCTACCATCATTCCAAATAAAGATTAGACCGATTAGACATAGTAAAATACAAACGCGAATGTGGTAAAAATGTGCTGTGAGCACTATGCAGCTTTTTGTGTTGCATATGTTACATTATTGCTATTGATCGGATAATTTTACAACTATTATTATTAATATTATTTTTAGGGTGTCCCATTATTCTTAAGTACATTGCTCAAAATAATTAAAGAAACGCTTATGTACATCTGAAGAACTTTTTTAATATGCAACAATGTATAAATGCAATTATAAATATCTGAAAGACTAACATTCTGCCAACAAATTTGCGAAAATAATACAAACTTAACAGAAAAATTCGCAAGATAATATCAATTCAAAGAAATTGCAAAAAATAAAGTGAAGAGCAAGCCATCCCGTCTAAATAACGTAAAGTTGCAAAGAAGGTCTGCTTCACTAATAACATGTGTGTCTACCATTGGCACGAAGAACTGCTTGACACCTTCGAGGCATGTTTTGAATGAGCCTACGAATGTCTTCTTGAGGTATATTCTTCCCTTCTTCGACTAGAGCATTTACTAACTGTTGGAGAGTCTAAGGCGGGTCTGGACGCCTCCGAACAAGTTTGTCCAAGAAGTCTCAAAGATGTTCGATGGGGTTTAGGTCAGGACTTAGCGGAGGTCAATCCATGGTTTGAATCCCTTGGTAGTGAAGAAAGTTCATGGTGATAACCGCAATATGAGACCTTGCATTGTCTTGCATAAATACAAAATTAGGACCTATACCATAAGCGGCTGGTACAACATGATTCTCCAGAATAAGGTCAATGTACCGTTGAGCTGTTAGGTTCCCTGGAACTACTGCAAGATCTGTTATTTCCTCAAGACTAATTCCGCCCCAAACCATCACAGATCCACTACCAAAATTTTCAACTTCTCGCATGGTAATTGCAGAATGCAGTTCATTTGGTCATCGATATATACGTACTCGACCATTACAACGACTCAAACGGAACTGGTCTCCAGTGTCTAAGTTGCCATGCGGCATGTTCACGAACTAAATTTAAACGAGATCTTATGTGATGTTGCGTTAGAATTGGTTTTCGCACGGGTCTTCTTGGTCTCAGGTTTCCTTCTCTCAGTCTATTCCTAACAGTCTGGTCAGAAATCTCCAATCCATGAGTCGTTCTTAGCCTACTTTGAAGATTTCTTGCTGTAGATGTGCAAGAACGTAAGGAGGATAGGATTAAAAATCGATCCTAGGTTCGATTGGTTTTCCTTTTGGGACCTGGTCCAATGCGTCTTTTAAATCCTCCTGTTTCTACGTAACGATTCCATACAAGATGAACAACAGAAGGGCTCACGTTAAAATTTCGTGCAACTTGTCGAATAGTGGTGCCATTCTCAATAGGTGCAACAACACGAACCACTTCTGCTTCATTTAGATACCTCATTTCGATGTAACTGGTGTGAAACTCAACAATTTATAATCAACTGTCAACATAATTTACTATACAAAAGCACGCTACTTTTCTGAATTGAAATTTTCATTGTTGGTTTCATTTTATTTCTTGTAGTTTTTTTTTTAAATTGATATCGTTATCTTAAGAGTGATAAGTGAATATCCATTCTTTTCCCAGTTTTATTTAAACAAAATGTCAATCTAAAAGATATTCTTAGTTAGATTTGTACAGTGTTGCAAATTAAAATGTTATTTATTAAGAAGCGTTCCTCTAATTATTTTGAGCAGTGCACTTAGCGTTTAAAAATTAATCAAAAAACGACGCCACGTAAACCTTTTCTTTTTAAGGATTACTTATAAATTTAGAGTACTCTTTAGTTCCGTTAAATTTTAATAAAAGAATCCGGAAATGCGATAAGAATGAATCTGGGATTTATGCAGTAACATTTCATCGTGTTTTTGTATTACAATTAGGGAGACCTATTAAACGTTATAAAAATACCCAGATAGATCATTGTTGAGCATACTCAGCTACGTTGAGCAGCGAATCCTATTTGTTTTTTACTTTTCTAAAAATTTGCTACAAACAACGATGCTGCTTTTGATCACACGATATAAAAGGTTTCGTTCTAATACAGTTACACAACCCAACCCCAACAAAACCCAGGTGACCCTTTTCAAACATCCAAACCTGTGCATGAAACCGAGTCTCTTGGATAACAACGTGCACCTCCAACTTTGGGGCAGTCGTCTCCTGCTGTCTCCCACCGCCGTGTACCTGGGCATCACGTTTTCGAAGACCCTTTCTTGAATCGAAGAAGCCAAGCGATGCTGCGACAGCGTCCAGCAACGCAGCTCCCTCCTTTCCGTTTTGCGCGACGGCATCCGCGGATGCCACCCGCCTATCCTCATCTACATTTACAAAACATTCGTCCTCCCCATCCTGGATTATCGTTTCATCTGCCTCGGGGCTGCCCTGCTCAGACTCGTGGAATCGCTTCCATCCTTCCGGAATACCTGCGATAAACGCCAGACTCGACTTTCTGCGGGGCGGCTTCGTGAAGAGGGTCATCGCGCAGAACTGAACCGTCGTTCTCGACACCCTAAGAACTCCACTCGGTTACATCCCCAAAAAAACCCAAGAGGAAGCTCAAGCACCCTCCAGACGTTCTCCTCGCACAAGCCCCTGACAGCCAGGTAAACTAATTCCACTCCAGATGCCCTTCCTCTCCCCCTTCTTGTCTCAACTCTGCTTTCTGTTTCAGCTACCACCAAGACTTTGGAGGCCAACGTCATGTCGAAGGTCGGTGCGTCGGCACGTGGTGGGTTAGGTGCACTCGTAGTATGAGTGACTCCGTGGTTGCCCTTTCATCGGTGATGGAGCTGGCAAGAAAGTGGGGACTTGAACGTGCCAAGACGGACCCGCCAGACCTTCACACATTTGTCCTCACCGACCAGACACGTTTGCAATCAATCATCCATTCCCTATTCCCGACCGCGTGCAGCAGCGTTCACCAATTCAACCAGGCCGGAAAGGCACATGCCTAGAGTGACCTCTGTCAGAAATAATTGATTCTTGCAGTTACACAGTATAATAAGAAATAAAGAAGAATTGTAATATCTTCTGGTATCACTGCTTTAAAGATGAAAAACATGTCAACAATCTTTGATGTGGTTTAAGCAAAATATTTCTGAAGCCATTAGAAGAATGTGGTTTGCAGAACACTCAGTAAGAATTTAGATAAACAATAAAACACTTCTGTTTTTACAGATGCAATTTATTTAAAATCAATAACGTATTACAGATTATACATACATACGTGTAAAAAAAGTTATTTCTCTACATTTTGTTCAATGTTAGAGTCTTGAAGTAATAATATAAAAAAACAACAACCTTATTAACATCTTCTGTAATACATCCTCATCGAGTCTTTATCGGCATACACTGCCTAAAATAATAAACATTAATTAAACTAATCAAGTATGCTATTCGTAAAAAGTACCATTTACTATGAGGGTTTCTTTCTAGTAAAACCCTGAAAGTTTAGCACCCGCTGGATCAACACCAGGATCTAAATTAGGTTTGACAATGTTTAGTGGTATGGGAAAACTTACTGGAAAAGACGGGGTAAGGGGAAATTGCTGAAAGGATTGTAAGGGTGGCGCTGGTTGTTGGACATCAGCAGAAAGCTGAGGAGACGGCATTCTAATCAACCGGCTGCTCCGTCTTAAGCGATAGCTCAGCTGTGGTGGAGCTTCTGAAAGTAGCAGAGATAAGAAAGTGACAACAGAGTTTAATTTTTAAATTAAAAATTAAATAAAATTCACCGTGATAAGATACTTGAAAGTTAATTACCTTGAAAGTAAGATTGAGAATTATCTCCATAAGGAACTGATGAAGGCAATCCTAAAATAAAAAATATTAAGTTAAAGTCTAACTTAAATAAAAATAAATAAATAAATAAATAAACAGAATATGTTACTACCTTGAATTGGGTAGGGTTGAGGATTATTTCCTGCAGCATCAGATGTTGATACTTCTAAAACGAAAGGAAATATGAAAACAATTTAGAAAATAAAATAATTAGTATCAAGAAAAAAAATGAGAATTACTTGCAAGAGTTAATTACCTTGAAAGTAAGATTGAGGGTTATCTAAGTAAGGAGACGATCCTAAAATAAAAAAATTAAAATAAAAAAACAAAAATAAATAAATAAGTGAATAGTAACTTTACCTTGAACTGGGTAGGATTGGGATAGAGGAAATCCTTAAACACAAAAGTAAGTAAGTTCCTTTTTATAAAAAATAAAATAAATTATGTACGTACCTTGAAAAGGGAGTTGAGGGTTACTTCCAAGTGAAACTGCTGAAGCTGATTCTTTAAAATAAAATTAGTAATTTTAGATAATTCACAATAATAATAAATTACCTTGAACGATAGATTGGGGGTTCTTCATGTATCTTCCAACGGCATTCAAAAGATTTAGTGGTGATCCTAGACATTTCAAAATTTATCTACGCGCTTACAGTATTAAGGAATTACAATTACCGAGTTGACTGTTGCTCGATACTTGCTGTACATAAGCGTAATTACGACTGACCCCTGTACTGCCATCGTTACTGTTATCAGCATCATCATCAATATCGACGGTTTCTCCACCAGAAAGCGAAGGTTGCGGAGAACCATTAGCGGAATAAGGGTAGAGTTTGTCATTATCGTATGGGTTGTAAGGCTGAGGAGCTGAAGGATATTGAAGAATAGGTGACGCAGGTAGAGAATAAGGGTTAGGTGCTGGATAATAATTAGCTGGATCACTTTGTGGTATTACTACGCTTGCATGTGGTTCAGGAGATGCAGATGCCTATAAAGACAGTTTATCACATAACGATAAAACAATGCCTATGGCAATGTTACTTACCGATGGACCAGACTGTGGAAGATATAAATTGCCATTGTATTGAGCTGTTAAATAATATGAAAATAAAATTTTTGCAATTTAGAACTTATAAATATATGAACTTATGATTGAATTATCAAAGGAAGCTTGTAGTGTTCCAAACAATTTTTTTCACTTTTTGCAAAAATTGGAAAATTTAGATAAACAAGAACTTAAGAGGATTTAAATTGATTTTAGCCTTTTTGACGCAAAAGCTGTTCAGAGATCAAAACAAACCTTTTTTTCCGTTAAATAAAAATTAAATTGTTTACTTACGTTTGCCTTTAGCTGAATTGATCTGTAATGAATACAATATATTCATAACTTAAAAATAAAAATGTAGTAAATACAATTTACCAAAAGTGAATAAGTCAAAATTAACCCCACAAACACCCCCTTCAGCATTTTACTTTCGGTTGCACACACGATCACAGACAAGCACTAAAATCTGAGTAACCCAAAAAACAGCTATTTTGCAGTATTTAACTAAGTTTTGAAGTAATTAAAACGTTTATGTACACGGATAATTTCTGAAACCCTAAACAACTATTAAAAGTTGCATAAAGAGATCAATATTATTGGCGTTTGAATGATTTTCATTACCTGCATCCAATAGCAGCGTAGGAACAATTGTTAATCTAGCGGGTAAGGGAATGGGAAAAATATAATTTATTGAAAAGTATAATTAGTGTATTCATTTACTTTTAAGTTTTATAATTTTGCTTTGCTTGATTATTTTACTAAAAACTACCTATTAATTTTGTGTTACTCTGACAAATAAAATAGAATGTCTCTAAAGTGATTCTTGTGGATTTAATTTTGTATGGCTTTGTGTATTTTTTGTAAAATACCAAAAAAGTCGAAAATCTTCATTGTGCTATTCTAGAAGAAAACTATAAGAATTTTCTAGATTACAAAAAATTTATAACTACGCCAATGGAGAAACTCATTACATTTTAAAGACAAAGTTAACTGATTGATTGTAAATTGTTATGCAATTTTAGGAAATTATATGCACTTTCAATAGTAGGACATAATTAATGGAAAATTGTAATTGGTTTTACTGAAATGGACTACGTTTTAATAAGTATTTGAAAATAACTTCCAGGACACTTGTTTAAAATTAATAATGTAACAATGAAGCACAAGAGATCATAAACCATAAATTGCAATTCAAACCTAGCACATAAATTAATTCTCATAATACCGTCAAGCGTAGTCTTTCTGCTACCCAATACATTTATTATCAATCAGAAGACACCAAGGATAACAGTAAACTTAAATCAACAAATAATTAGAAACAATACATTTATGAGATATACCAAATAATTACCTTCACTGTTTTGATTTTAACGTGGGATAAATAATTAAGGATCTTACCAAAAATTTATAATTTAATTATAACAATATTTATTGCATTATGTAATTCATAAAGAAAAACAAAAAATTCCAAGAATAATGCTGCATTCATTGAGAATTAAGGACAGACGATTGATAATTCGACAGATTAAACAATCAAACAGTAGATTATTAATTCGTCTTTCAGTTTAGCATATTGGAAAAATTTGTTATGTCCAGCTAGCTACCAGTCGGCTACCTTAGGAGCAATAAGGGGTGTTAAAGGTTTTGTAGTAAATGCGTACAACTTTCATCTAATTAATCAAAAACAAATTGTGCAACCATAAACAACAAACAATACATAATACTTTGACTATTTTCACACAACAGCACAAATTTAAATATAAAATACAAATAATTTAACTATAATGCAAGTAACTAGTTACGGTAATTAACTTAATAGCTTTCTTAACCTTTTCAAAAAAAATAAATCAATTAAGTATGTGTACAAATAAAGTAATATCAAAAGAATTTGTTAATAAAGAAAATTAAACTTGACCTAATCGATAAGGCAATTCAAAACGCGCTAAAATTTAAAAGAAATCATCTGCGAATTTCTTACTTGAAAGAAATAATTACTATAATATAAATTATGAAAATGGCTAAACATTAGAACTAAAAAGAATTAAACTACAGATTCAGAATGAAACTATTAAATACTTTAAGAGGATACTAGAAAAAAATCAAATGTTAAAAATTGAAACAACTTCTTTAAAAAATGGAATTAATTATTTAAAACAACAAAACAAACAAATATGTAATATTATAAATGGAATGAATATCAAAGAAAACAAAATCTTATTAACAAAATAAATGAAAAATATTTTAAATAAGATAAATATGGGTGTTCAGTCTAAGGAAATATTGGATGTAAAAATTAAATACTAATAAAGAAAACTGTCCCAAATTAGTCTGTTTGAAGTCTAGACTGAAATATGAAGAAATATTAAAGAAAAGAGAAATAAAAAAGGAAATCAGAAAATAATTATCATAAATATATATTAACGAAGATTTTAACTTTGTTTAATGAAGAGATATTTGAAAAAGCAAGACAATTAAAGAAGGAAGGAAAAATTAAATGTGTATGGGTTGCTGATGTGTTTGTTAGGAAAAGCAATTAAACATATAGATTTAGATAGTTTAGAACCATTATTTTGACACTAATGCTGTATGCACTATAGCTGCAACAAAAACTAAAGTTATTAAATATGTAAGCTATAAAAATGTTTCAAAATCTGATTCAGAAAAACAAAAAATAATTGAAAACTGAAATAAAATGACAAAACATTGCTAACGATATAAATATCTCAAATACACTAAATACGTTTTTCACGGAAATTGTATCTGCAATTGCTAAAGAGTCAGAAAATCTTCAAAAAACTCCAACTTAAAATACTCAGAAAAATCTATTTAAACTCAGTTGTTCTATCTCCCATTACAGAAGAAGAAGTATACAAAGAAATTTTTATTAAATTTACAAATCTACATTGTGTTCTGTTTTTAAAATAGATCTTGAACTAATCTAGATATATTCTTTCACTTCTAGTCCAGTCAAGTTAGGCACAAAAAAGGGTTCGACTTTGCAAAAGGTCATGTAGGTTCTAATTTCTTTATATGTTGGTAGGACCTAAGCCAATAGTAAGAAACCAAGTTTGTAGCTTTGAAAGAACAGCAAAGTTTTCGCAATGTTTTTACTTTTTACTTATACATTCCTTTTATAAAGTAGATTAAACTTGCTTAAAATCTGAGCCCTCCCGGAGCTCCGTACGTCTAATACTTTCCGTAATACAGCTCTTCAACAATTGGGCATTTGTTCCAAAAAGGTAAAAATTTTTATTTTAGTCAGGTATTTTGTCTAATATAGAAAGAAATTTTCATCCAACGAAGACAGTCACACTTAATAAATTTGTAATACATTTATTTAGTTTTAATCTCAGCTCTGACGGGCACCCAGATGGCCAATTGTTCTTTCAAAAATGGCATATAGCCAAAAACCTGGAAAATTTGATTTTGGGAAAAATCACTGAAAACAATTCACGTAGTAATGTAATTTCGTTTTTTATTAAAGAAAGAAAGTGTAAAATAAATAATGAATATCTACATGTAAAAAAAACAATGTACCTCACTATAATTTCATCTGTTTTGATAGCCCTGGCTTCGAGAAATCTTTCTTTTGAGAAGGTGAAGGCTCCTTACGTTGTTCGGTTAACCGTCGCTGTAATCTTTTTTGCATTTACAGGAAATTATGCGCAGTAGAAGCTTCCATCCTCCCTTCTGTAGGATTTTTGTTAGCCCCCAACCACTAACTTGGTGGTAAGTTCTGTAGGCATCTGCTGCATCTTCTATTGGGGGCAAACGAGCAAGTTTAATCTTATAATTTATAATGATCATGAACTTGTTGTCTTTTGAAACAAAGATTTGTGCCCTCTTAAAAAAATATTTTGAGACTTGTTATCATACACGAATGAAATAAAGATTATTCAATGAA
>VTPC01003685.1:33891-116346 GCA_011009095.1 Ignelater luminosus | reverse complement strand
GCAACCACTTTGAACAATCATTGTGATTTATATTTGTTTTTTATTGTTTTCTGTTAACTATAGTTATTTTTTAAGATTTAGTATACTTAATAAACAGTTTTTCCTTATCTTAGCAATCCTGGGTACACTATAATTCTTTATTCCAAATCACCTACCTAATGAGCCCCTAGAATTATGTCTACCTATTTTGAATCACTCTATATATAAGTAACTAAAGTTCTAAATCAAGATCTGCTACCTGTCAGAATCTATTATCTGTTAAACAGGGAGCATTTAGTTATAGCCACTCGGTGTTATTAGACAACCCATAGAAGTATATAGTGTGATGATATTCAAAAAAACTAAAGACATGCGCAAATAAGAAAAACCAATAATGGCAATGATCGTCAATACATTTATTTTAAGGATATAAAATGTGACAGTTAAATTATTAAACAATTAAATTGAACATTTTAAATATTTGGAAATTTACTATAAATAAAGGGTTTTCCAATAAGAGGTGTTATTTTGATATTCAAAGAAAAGTGCCATTTTTTAATATAAATGATCGGATGTTTATTTCATTATAAAGAGGAAGGTATGCCGTTAATAGTGGAAAATAACATCAGGCAAATGACCACCACGACCACGCTTACAGGACAATATCCTTTTCATGAAATTTTCCATAACCAAATCGCAAAGTGGCTGCCCTATGTCCTCGATAGCCTCACGAATTCCATCTTTGAGGTCTTGAATCGACGCTGGGCTGTTGGCGTAGACCTTCTCTTTCACGTGGCCCCAAAGAAAGAAGTCGCAAGGTGTTAAATCACAAGATCTCGGTGGCCAATTTTGATCACCTCTTCGAGAGATAACACGGTCCGGAAACTTTTTCCGTAAAAGATCAATGGTTTCGTTGCTTGTGTGGCACGTAGCGCCGTCTTGTTGAAAGTAAACGTTGTCCAGATCAATACCATCCAATTCCGGCCATAAAAAATCGTTAATCATCTCTCGATAGCGCAATCCAGTCACCGTAACTGTTGCTCCAGCCTCATTTTCGAAAAAGTAAGGTCCAATGACTCCGCCGGACCATAAACCGCACCAAACAGTCACACGTTGAGGATAGAGAGACTTCAACAATAACTCTTGGATTTTCTGAGCCCCAGATCCGACAATTTTGCTTGTTGACGAAGCCACCGAGGTGGAAATGGGCCTCATCACTCAAGATGATTTTTCGATGGAATTCTGGATCATTTTCATGCATTTCAACGACCCAATCAGCAAAGACACGACGTTGTTGATGATCGGCCGGCTTGAGTTCTTGTGTTAACTGGACTTTATAAGCCTTAAGACCCAAATCTTTATGCAAAATACGGTGTAATGACGTTTGTGGAATGGCTAATTCCAAAGAACGACGAGGAATGGACAAACCTGGGTTTTCTTTAACACTTTCGGCTACAACAGCAATATTCTCGGCTGTTCTTGAGCGACGTGCACGGGTTTAATTCTTCACATCACTAACTTGTCCCAAGAGCTCGAATTTTTTCACCAATTTCTGTATTGCGGTCCGACAAGGTGCTTCACGGTGACCCAAAAATGTTCGAGTTTTACGAACCGTCTCTGCCAAATTTTCACCATTTTTATAGTGAATTTTAATAATTTCAGTGCGTTGTTGAAGCGTGTATCGTTCCATATTTATTAATGGCGTAGTTTCAACTTGTCAAATGTCAAAAAATGATAGCTTCAAAAGTGACATCTACCGAAATAGCGGGCTATTCAAAATAACACCTCTTATTGGAAAACCCTTTATAAGTTACCATTTGTAGATAAGTTAAGAAAATGAACATTCTAGATTAACTGAATGATTATATGATAGTTTTTTTGTTGATAAAGAATGATAAAGATTTTGTAAAAATAAGGACAGTTGAATTTCTTTATAAGTTGTTGATAATAGTTGACAAAAAAGTTTGAAATGTTTTTGAATTGAAATTTGTTTGTAAGAGTTTATTTTTTGATAGAACAATTGTATATTGAGTTAAAAAGTTATTGTCATTAATAAAATTTTGAAGAATTAAATTCGAATTTATAGACGTTGTTTAAAAGAGTTAAACAAAGAAATAAAGAGGTAATAGTGAATGGAAAGAAGAATAAATTGGTTATCCGAACGGGGTAACAAGAAATAAGAGCCAGAAAGTTAATGTGACTGTTAATTACTTTAGACAATTTGTGATCTTAAAAGAAAAATTAAAATAAAAAAAAAAACTTTATTATATGCCAATACTATAAACTTTAAAATAAATAACAATATATTTCATTTCCAGTCATTATTAGTTTCGAGTTTCTATTTTCTTCATGGACATTCAAACCAATTTGGTCCTGAAAGAAAGAAACAGTTCACAATAATAAAAATTATCTAACATATTTAAAGAAGAGTAACATTATTCTTTAATTTACTTACCTTCTAATACATTTTATTGTGTGGAGGAATAATGGAATCTTTGATATGTGTTGTCCGAATGTCTTTGGTGCGGACTTAAGCAACCGGTGGACCAAACAGCGACGTACTGAAGAAGGTTGTCTTCATTAACAGAGGAAGACCGACTATACGAAGGGTGTATGGAAGCAAGGAGGTCTGCGGAAAAGGAATAGGAAGTGTAAAGTTAAAGGTTGTGGGAAGTGAGGTAAACAAGAATAAAAAAAAGGTGGTAAACAAAAAAAATAAGTCAAATTTGGAGATATTAAGAACATAAAACAAAAATTTTAATTATTAAAGAAACGAAAATTAAATGTAAAATTGTTTAAAAAAAAATTAACTGCAGTTTGATTGAAGTTGTCACGTGTTGATCAAGGTGGTCTTATTTAGGTTATCAATCAAATATCAGAAAATCATTACAAAATATTTATAAACATCAAAAAGATAAAATTAATTCATTGATTCAATTCTCATGTACATGCATCACATTATGCATCTGCATCTGCAGATGTATGATTTTGTTAATTTTCCGTTATTTCGAAATGAAGGCGGCAAGAAGTGTAGTTTTATGGTACTTCCTGATGACAAAAATAACTGTCAGACTAAAGACAACTTGTCTGTTTAAGATTAAATCCATAAATTCATAACTTAGGGTAGTACGTTCGGTTTTAGAATTACTAAATTTTTAAAGAGCTACAGAGAACCAGCAAGAAGATATTAATATTTAAAATTTTATGCGTTTAACATTGAGGCTTATGAGAAATTACAGATTTTATTTTATTTCACAGAAAGTACCGTTCAGATTTCAATAAAAACGGGAAAAAATGAAAGAAAAAAATTTTTAAACATTTTAGATACTTACAAACAGAGCTTCAGAGCATGTGACAATAGTAATTAGCAAAAATGTACTTTTTATTTCGACGTTGATTAGATGTGGCTACGTCGTGGGCGAATTTTAAACAGGCATGCAATGTGAGAAAACAAGTTTTATAAAAAATTTTTATTACAAATATTATGAATGAGGTTTTATTAATACAGATATATTTATTAGATCAAATAACATATAATAAAATATGTAATAAGATATAATTAAATAAATATTTAAGATTTTTTGGTTATTTTTTTTCTTTATTTTCGAAAAAATTAAAATTTTTTTAAATATTTTTTTGCTTTTGGTAACTTTAACAACACCGTTCTCATCTTTGCCTAAAATTAGTAATATACCAGTATATTTATTTTTTTATATGCTTCTTCAAGCATTTCGTAAGTCACGTTTTTCTGATACGATGTCAGTCAACGATAATAAAAATTTGCAATACATACAAAACATATTTTTCCCAATGTCTTTAAATGAATAATTCGACGACCATCGACATCATCAATTGTATCAGTATTAATGTTTACTTGAGTGCTTACGTTCATTGTAAGGTTAGGTGACACGAACTTTCCATTATTGTTTTTTAATTTATTTCCTAATGCAACCTGTTGCAGTCTTTTCTCGTATTTTTTTGTGTTACTCTTTTACCTTTCTAATGAAAGATTTTTTTAGTGTGTTTTAATGATTTTGACTCTGGCCTTTCGGCAAACACATGTGAAAAGCCGATAACTTGTGAGTGTTTGTGCAATACCTTTTTGCGAAGTGTTTAATATTTTGAGTGAAACAAAGTTATTGTAAACATACCTCTTTTTCGCTTTATCGCGGCGTTGCCTGATCTAAATACTACGGAAATCAAACGAGACAGTGCACACATTTGACACTTGCAGTATCGGCGGCACTACCTTAAGATGTGCAGATAGACCAGCCCATGTTAATTTTTGTTTTATTTTTATAGTTATAGCAAAGCTTACTGCACATCTCTCAATTACGTTTCAACAATACATTTCCCGATTTAAGCAGAAAAATCATAAAACCCATTCAATTATTTTAAGAAATGTTTCCAAAGTGAAGTTTTTGAAAGAATGAAAATATTCAAACGAGAAATAATTTAGTCATAGCTTTAAGTCGCAAGCCCGCCTTCTTAAGTCCAATTCTTGGAGTTCTTAAATCTTCTTAATTAAATAATGAATGAACTGTGTATCACACTAGATTATCAATGAATTTTTAAGAAAGCGGTAATAAACCCAACAATAAATTCTACCTAACAAATAACTGCATTTGTCTATTGTTTTCATAATTTACCTGGTAACAAATTTGAGTTTAAAAGTTAGGAGGGGCAGACTTTTAATAGGCAGTTTGTTCATGTTTGCATTTTTTGAGAAGCACGAAAAAATCCTGTAATTGTATCATATCAAATCGCTTTCGTGGTCGTAAAAGTGTTGCAGATTTTGATGTAGGGTCATCATTTCTATACAGTTGTCCCATTTTGACAACACGAGCCAGGTTTTTTGATTTCTTTATTTTTATTCTACGTGCTGAATTAATTCCTTTAATTTTCTTCAAATACCTTGTAGCAGCATTAATATTTACTAATTTCTACTTACTGCCCAACTTTTGTAGTATACCTACTTTGCTGTACAATTCGTAGTATCTTTCAGGTGTTTTTATAATACTATAAGATCACAATATTTTTTTAACACCACCAAAAACGCGATCGGCAGGCAGATAAGATTGTCCACGAATGGGAAAGACTACTGTGATGGAGTCAATGGATTTTGAGCCCAAGTTATTAAGCCATATCATAAAGGCATGCACAATGTGACTATTTTTGTTTTGTCCTCCACAACCATCTGCAAAGAACCTTACGTGCGTGATATCCTCAAAATATGTTCTTGTGAGAAGGTGAAGAAGGGCAGATTTATTTGTGTTGTGCCTCTGCCTGCTTGATGTTCCATCCATGTATAAAACACTGCAATCGGTGTCCGTGATGTAGAAGTTATAAAATGAACGGTGCACCCGAACTGCTAACTCGCCCAAAAGGGTCGTCTAAGTTTTATGATGGGTAGATAATCCTAGCTCGAATTGCTAACTTTCAAAATTCTGTTACCCCTGCTAAGGACTGCAACCCTTAACGAGTGTTTCACACATTTGTATCCTAGCATTGCGGTCATGATTTTTTCAAATCCCTTTATTATGCTTATTAATTTAATTAAAATATTAATTCGTAGTCGAAGTAAGCAAGAAACGACAAGACAATAATAAATGTTTAAATTTGTTCTTTGCCAAGTTAAATATTGTAATAGAAACTTTAGTTTTTCTTAATTTCATTTCTATACAGTGCGAAAACTACTTATGGAATAAAATCAATAATATTTTTAAAAAAGGATCTTTCAACTGGTTTTTGGTTTCTGTGTAATCAAGGTACTGTTCACTACCCAAAAATAAAAAAAATATATAGCATTCTATTTTAAAAAACTCTATATGACGTCATAGCTCAAAAGGGGATGACGTCACAAACAAGCACAGCATCTTAAAAACATCGAAGTATAAAATAAAAATTGACGTGTTTTAGTGTTTTTCAAAAATATCATTTGTTTTGAAATTTCTGATTTTATTCCATAAGTAGTTTTCGCACTGTATATAATTTGAAACTATTCTGATTTATTCTTATATGCATGTAGGTAATTCTTTTAACTTTTACAGTTGCCTTATACATACATAATACTTTTTCAAAATATACACTGAAAATCAAAAGCGTTCATCTTTTTACACCTTTTTTAGTGTGTACTTACATATAAGCATTTTGTTTAATTATCTTCTCTAAATGATATCGTGTGAAGACTAAAATGAATGAGTCTTTTTTATGTTTGCTTTCTTTCATCCGTTTAGAGTTGTACGTGTCTAATATTAGCACCAAAATTATGGAATTTATTTTATTACGGTTAAGAAATAGATTTTCAGTATGCTTTACGCAGGTAGTTGAAAAAAGGAAGCACCTGCACTAAAGGTAGCAATTCGTGTTTGGATTATTGACATGAGGTCAATCGTCATACAAGCAGTTAGCAATTCAGGTTAAGGATTATAAGCAGGTAGGACAGAGTTAGCAATTCGTGATTACCCAAAATGAAAGTTGCCGAGCGTAAAAAGTATCTTGTATGGGAACTTTAGGTAATACCTGCATTTGTTGAAGGTCAAAACAAAATGAGGGTATTACTAGGTTTCTCTTTTATAAGTTTAAAGAATTGTTTGGTTTTCATTTCATGAACATGTAACTCAGCTTTCAGTTTTCTTTTATTACTTTCGCCGTTTACAATGTTAATTTTTGTTCGTACGCAAAACCCACAAACATCTGTTGCAGGGCTTCCAAAGTCGATGTTAAAATAATTACTGAAAACGCGATTGAAATATTTGTAATTGACTTGTAAATCTTTTTCCACGGTGTTGTTATATATATTTCCCACAATTTATTAATAGAGTATTCTGAAGACAAATAGATTCCTCGTGATTCAATATGGCCATAATGACTTTTACATCCTTTAAGATTACTAATGAATTCCTTAACTTTTGCAGTTTATTACTCAATCTTAAAGAACGTTTATCTTCTCCACGTTTGTCTTTAACAGCTAAACCTGCGTGCATTTTCTTGCAAATAGTATTAACTCGCCATTGAGCAACATTAAAAACTATTAAAAACACGTTTTGCTAGACTTGGGTTGTTTTCCGTTAATTTGAAGCTAAAGAACTTTTTATGTTTATAAATACCTAGTTAAATTTAAAAAAATGTAAATATAAAATAAACAAAACGTTCATAATATTGCACTGTGAAATTGTGACCATCTCAATCTGGTTTACGATTCTCCTCTTCTAATAACCGCGACAATACAATACCTTGTACTCTCTTTAAAAAGCACCTGACGTTGGGCAATCAAATCCTTTAGTTTGATTTTGTACACTTACAACTTCTCTTCTTGTGATTGCATAGTAAACTAGAATCCTATATATTAGGGTCACTATCGAAATGTCTTAAACATGTTGTAATAACGTTAACCCAACAATTTAAAAATATTGAACCTAAAATAGTATACAACCATTTTTTCTAAAACAACCTGTAAAATGAAAGTGGAATCTTAACTAATCTGTTTTTGTTTTTTTACCTCCCCCTAAAATGAAAACAAAGGCTAAAAATAAAAAAAACCAATTCGCCCACTTTTAAAGTAAAACCAATATAATTATTTATAGGTAAACATTAATTAATTTTAGAAATGAAACCGTGATGATCATTTAAACTAATAAATACAAAACCTACTTAAAACTTTTTAAGATAAGAGACAATTTACAAAATGAATTGCATCACCTCACAAGGAATCAATAAGTTGAAATAATAAAAAGTTTTAAAACTCGTAAATACATTATTAATAAAACGACATATTAAAAGCTAATTAATCTTTTTTTTCAATGCAACCAACTAAATAAACAGGGATTTACCCATATTCAAAATTACTAAAAGTATAGTCCTTCTGTTGTTAACTTTTGTTCTTTAGAAAATCTTTTGGGAAACCTTTGTAAGCAGCGGTTTAAAGCGCTGATATGGAGCTAATAAACGAAGGGTCTACGAAAAATACATCCCAAGGCACAAATACTCGTATTAACCAGTGAAAATGCAAACATGATCATGACGAAATTTAAAATTAAAAGAAATATAGATTATCTCCAAAACTATTCGAGATATCGAAATACCGATTACGTATCTATAATCAGGAGAAAATTCTTAGTTGACTTCATACACTATAACATGTCCTGTAAAGTTACGGAAACAAGACAACAGATCGACAGAATGTACGAATTCAGAAAAGAAACTTTTAAATTTTGTCAAAAATACGTTATAGGCAGAACATTGAAAGTTTGAAGTAACTGAAAATAGTAATTCAGAACGGAATGCGTATAATGGCGTTCGACATGTATAGCAACAATGTTGATCGATTATGGCGTGTCAATAAATTTTTATTATCTACAAAAGAAGTTTAACTATAAAGTTGAAAAGTAAATTACTGAATGTCATTAAAAGAAAGGCTTAATGTATTGTGCAGATTAGTATTCTCCAAGGTAACCAAAAACGAGTATTCTAATTGTTAATTTATTATCTTGATTATATCTTAACCAGTAATTACTATCTTATATGAATCCGGAGAAGTTTGCACTTTAAAACGATGTTATGAAAATAGATCGACTTTATTGCTTATGATAGATTGGACTGAAAATGACGCAAAAGCGCTTGATTTAAAATTTCCGCGTATAGAATTAAAGTAAGTTTCTTTATTTACAAATAATAAGAAAGTCAGTGAAACTCCAAACAACCAGAAAAAAACAAACTTTTTATCAGATTACAAGAATTGCAGAAGCAATTATCAGTTTTCTAATTCAGAATCTTTTGAATTCGAGCTTTGCGAAGTGTCTTATATACAGTTCCACCACTAAAAACTGAGTTAATGAATACGAAACAAGTTAATGTAATTTTGAAAACGGTAAGGAGGAAGTCCATGGGAATTTAAAGACTCCTGCTAAGGCCATTCGGCTTCACCTACCTCACAAAACAGACCGGTTGCAGATTGCAAGAGCTTATGCTGATGGGGATTAACATTAATGGAGCAAAGTTTCTTTTACAGGAGAGACATAAGCACAACTGTAAAAGCCAGACAACCGTGATGGAATGTATAGAAGAGTCTGAGAAACGATACGCTTAACGTAATCTTTTGCGAAAGGTTGGTTTTTTTGGCGGGGGTGGGTGGCATTAGTATGCTAAGTCGCACAGAACTAGTTGACGTGAACCTAGGAATGAATGCAAACTGGTACATTCTCGACATTATTGAAGACCATGTGTTATATTGGATACCATAACTTTGGTAATGCATGATAATACCTACCAGCGCTCCAATACCTAGAGGATGTCGGAATTGCGTCATTACTCATTAGGTTAGCCACCATAAAGTCTCGATCTAAATACCTTGGAGGATATATGGGACATTCGAAAACAAGACATACAAACCCAAAATCCAGTCCCTAACTCAACTGCAGACTTAATAATTGCGGTACAGTAAGAATAGAATCGAATTCCACAGGATATCGCTGGAGAAAGATGCCCAGAAGGATTCAAACTGTAATTGAAGCCAAATGAAAAAATATCATTTACTAATGCTTCACCATGTTAGTTTAAAATAATGTTATGTTGCCGTTATTGTTATTATTATTATTAATGTTATAAGCAAAGTTACATTGTTTTATGAATTGGATATTTGTTTTAGAATTAGCACATGTAAATTGATTGACTCGGAAATAGTACTAATATGATAAAAGTATCCACTAATTTTATTTACTTATTTTATTAAACAATTTTTTTACAATTTGCTATTTATTTACATTACGATACTAAAATTTTTATATGAAGGAAAAATACGCTTGCACAGGTAGAGTTTTCATTTAATCAATGCTAGGTTTGATGTGAAGATTTCCGCAGTTCCAACCCCGCTTTATGCGACAGCTATCCCTCCAAGTTTACTAAGTTTAAAGGGGTTGAATAATGCCTTTTTTGAAAGGACTCAAAATTATCTTTTCAACGGTGTGCAGAAATTGAAATCTGGTTAAGTAGTTTTTGAGACTTTAAGGTGGCAGTATACTGCAAAAAATTACCAAATAAAACATCATTTTCACGGTAGCTAATTTGTATGAAGGAGCTCTCTATGCTGCAATTTACCGAGATACATATATTTTGAACGTTTTTATAAAAAAATATAGTTAAATTTTAATAATAAAAAAAATGCAATATATTGTCAATTTTAGCGCTATTTATAATTTATTCGAGATTTTTCTTGAATTTTCATAATCTGCAGGATTTGGCGCAGGAGGTGATCTAAACAGTTTTAATCTGTGAGTTTGAATAATTGCGTAAATGCGTTATTTATTATGTTTTCGATAAATTATCTATAATTTTTCTTCACAGTAGCCCATGCGTATCCCCGATCGTGCTCAGATCTTGTCATTTCCGAATGCAACCATTTAGAAACACAAAGCAGTTAAAAAAAGTTCACAAATATAACTTTATAATCGAATTATTGACAATATATTTGAAATCCATTTTCATAGCAAGCCTGTAGACAAGGAAAGTAGGGAGACAAGGATAGACTTCCTGTCAACTCTGAAAACACCCGTCTTTGTTGAAAGATAGGCTCCTTTTCTATTTTAACTAGTAGGTCTCTATTATTTCCCTGCTTGTAAAAATTCAAGCGTTTAAAGGGTTTAACTTACTATCCCACACCGCATCTGTTAGGGTTATCATGGTTGAATAAGCAGAACAGGTAGGTAACATTTATATGTTTTGAATTTGTAATTCTCGAAAAATATCAAGAAAAGCGACAAACCAGGATTTGTTGAACATTCTCCTGGCTTCGGATCTATTGATTTCTAGCATTAGACAGTTGCCAATTAACAAAAAAGTAAAATCATAAACAATGATGTGATTTTTTTGTTAAAATCACTTTCTTTAGATAATGATGACAATGGTTCTGAAGAAGAGCGTACCTATATATTATTTTCCTTATCTTTCCCTTTTTATTTTGTACTTAACGCTTATTTGAAACTACATTTTTAAAATACGCACATATTAATAACACAAGCTTTGTTTTTTTTATTGTAGTTTACATTCATATTATGTTTTCACCCGTTTGAAAAACCAAAATTTTTACTTCATTTTCGTGATCTACGACCTCGAAAACATGAACCCTCCAAATTTGGTTATTTTTCAAGTATTAGTACTGAAGAAATTTCCAGACTTGTATAATTGCTGAGATTGGGTCTCTGCTTTAGCGGCAATACATTTATAGTGAGTAAAACCAAATGATTGATTAATACTGTTTATTAGGTTTCAGATTTTTCTTTTTATACACAATTGACATGCTGACATAATAACAAATTACAAACTAGGTAACACAGAAAAATAATAGTATTTTTATGAAGTAAGTTAATACACTTCTTTACATTGCGTGAACCAGAATTTGCAACTTGCGCGTTCTTTTTTTATGAAATGTAATATTTGTAACGTAGGTGTTTTTAAATGACCTACAATCTTCTTTATTCATTTGTTGTATTGAAATTGGATTATTTGGTTTAATTTTATAAAAATATTGGAATTATGTTTGATTTTGGAATGAATGATTTCAAAATTAAACAAGTACCGTATTTATTAGTTTTGTAGTTTTGTCAAGCTAGTTTCCGATTCTGAACCTGTAACATGACACCTAAGTGATTTACAATCTTTGCCAGGTAGTAACTAGAAAGGGACAAAGTATTTTAGTCACTGGCAGGAATATAACTGTTTACCTATAACGAGTCTGTGAGGCTCTCTATTTACGTGTGACTAGTGTATTCTAATGTACGTTTGAGAGTTAGCACTATTTAGTTGGTTTCCAAATCCTTTTCTTTAAGATTCATTGTTTTTGTGAATTCGTGTTATTAATTCTCTACTATACGTAATATGCCTAAAACGTATAGGGTAGTTAAAAAACGCGAAAGGGCGTCCATTTCGCAAAAGCTTCGACATAAACGTGAACAAGCATTAAACATGTGTTCATCAGATGAATATGCGCCGGAAGACAGTCACGTCCAATATTATAACAGGTAAGAAATGATAAGACTTAATTAGATTTATTAATAAGTATCTTCATAAAAACTTCTAATAACGCCAGAAAACTATTTTCTTTTTTGGTGTTTATGCTTTTATTGACAGTAGTGAACTGGCTTCGCAAGTAAAGTTTCCTGATTTAGAAATGTAGAAGAAAATAAAATCACTACTTTTTAAATAATTATGCAGTGTCTTTTAAAACATGCAAGGAAATTATAATTACGGTTACATTTTAATTATCTCTTCTAGTTTGCCCGAAGAAGATTTGCCAGATCTTGAATTAGAACGTGAAACTTGTGGTACTCCATCAGTTCTCGACGGCAATCGTATTGTCGACATTTCTTACTTCATTGAAGAAGTGAAGAAAATCGGAATCCATGACAGCACATGTACAATGGGCAAAATGAAATTTATAAAGGAGCACCGTCGAGGGGTTACTTCGAAGTTACTTTTTGGTTGTGATACTTATTGTAAAACCTTGCATGTGCAAACTCAACCAGAAAATACCGTGGAAACTTCAAATGAAGCCCTTGTATGGGGAAGTTTAAGCATAGGAATAGGCTTTTCACAACTTCAAGAATTGTTGTCAGTTTTAAATACTCCAACTATGGCCAAGAAAACTTATAATAGATATGAGATTAACGTATGGAAGAAATGGAAAAATGAATTATGTCAGCAAATGAAAAAGGCAGCCGAAGAAGAAAGAAAACTTGCCATCGCAGAAGGAAATATTGAAAACGGTGTGCCTTACATTACCGTAGTTGTAGATGGAGGTTGGGCGAAGCGCTCCTATGGCCATGGCTACTCATCAATGTCTGGTGTTGCTTGTATCATCGGGGAGAAAACAAAAAAACTACTTTTTATTGGCGTCAAAAATAAATACTGTTACGCTTGTGCAGTAAACTGTAGCCAAGAAAAACATTGCTGTTGTTTAAATTTTAAAGGTCCTCCAACAGCCATGGAACAGGAAATAATAGTAGAGGGATTTAATAGGAGTGAACAGGATTATGGTATCCGGTATAAATATGTGATTGGTGACGGAGATTCCAGTGTGTATGCTCAAATAATAAAAAAGTGTCTTATGGCCGTTTTGTTCAAAAATTAGAGTGTGCAAATCATGTCACAAGAGCATTCACTTCTAATCTACATAAAATAACTACAAAAACAAATTATACTGTTGAAACACGAAAAATTCTCAGATCTCGAATTTCTCGATTTACAGTCAATGTTAGAACTGCAATTGCGCGGTGTAATAATGTACAAATATTAATGCAGGATTTAAGAAATCTTCCCTATCATATATTTGGTTCACACGATTCATGCAGGGACGTTGTCTGTACAAGAAAACTAAACAACGAAGAGAATTTGGTAGGTCTATTGCAAGAAGACCATTTGTTTGAAGAGATTGAAAAATGTGTAGACAACGTTGTAAGAAAAGCGGATCGGCTTCAAAAAAATGTGACAACCAATTACGCTGAGCGGTATATGTCACTGATTACAAAGTTTTCAGGGGGGAAAAGAGTAAATTACACTACTGGTGGGTCTTATCAAAGAAGATGCGTTGGAGCTGCTTTAGCTTATAATTTAGGGCCATCATGGCATTTGGCACTGATGAATAAACCCCACTTAAATAAATTTTGCAAGAGACGTGAACAATTACGCTTACAAAAGATAGAATCGCGAAAAAAGTTAAAGGCAAGAAGGCGGCAGCCACAGAATACTGACAGTGACTTGCACTACGGACCTAATGCTCAAGATGCACTTCCAGATTTACCAGAAGAAGAATTCAAATCAAACATGGCTAAAAAACTTGCAGAGCTAACAAAAGAGGCTGGGAATAGTGTTGAAATAGAACGACAAACAATGGGACAGCATGTAAATCCATTATGGTTAAATATAAGACGAGACAGACTGACTGCTTCAAACTTTGGTACAATTTGTCGGCGTCGACCGTCAACTTCTTGTCACGCAATTGTGCAGAAATTATTATATTCTATCTCTGGAAAAGACGAGATGAATCTCCCAGCATCCATCAGATACGGAAGATTAAATGAGTCTACAGCAATACAAGAATTTGTTAAAATTACAGGTTTAGAAGTAAATTCTTGTGGTTTTTTTTATATATAAAGACGCACCCTTTCTTGGGGCATCTCCAGATGGGCTAGTTGGACAGAATAGTTTGGTAGAAGTAAAGTGTTTGTATTCAATTAGAGATTCGGACATAAAACAGAGTGCAAAGACAAATAAAAAGTTGTGTGTAGAATATAGTAGTGAAGACAATAATATTTATTTAAAAAAAAATCACCAATACTTTTATCAAGTACAAGGACAATTAAATGTAACAAACAGAGAGTTGTGTTATTTAGTGCTATTTACAGACCAAAACTGTGAAGTGTTAGAAATAAGAAGGGATGTAGAATTCTGGACAAATGAAATGTTACCGAAATTATGTGAATTCTGGACTAATTGCGTACTTCCAGAATTAGCTGATCCACGAATTCCACGGGGACTACGTGCTAGGGATTCTGACGCAATAATTCGAGCACAGCAAGAATTGCAAAAGAAAAAAGAAATTAAAATCTCAAAAGAATAGAAAGAAAGAAAATATTAAAAGGTTAAGTTAAGGTTAATAGTAGTATAATGTTCTTTTTATAAAACGTTTATTTATTTTTAATATTTATTTAAAAACTAAGTCTATTACAATTTATTTCTAATACTTATTTTCACTAAATTTATTTATTTCTATATGTACAAAATAATTTATTTATGTCTCATTTATATCACACATTTATTTCGTTCGTTGTTACCAGTCTATTCACTGCATCACAACTCCGTAACTGGAGTCTCTCTTCCCGCTAGAGTATATATATCGTCTCCTTGTTTATCTTGATGAGCCTAGAAGGTTCGCGTTTTTTCTCGCACATTCGACGATCAGATCCACCAGGCCGTTTCAGGCTTCTCTGGTACATTCGATTAATCGCGCGTTACAGTAGTTTACGTAACTAGTCAGGAAAGTGATACATCACTGGACAAGTAGTCCAGTAAAGACACTTGACTGACATGCTACGTACAATATTTTTTCTAACACCGTTTTCTTTAATGCCGTAATCACATACAGGTGGCGTCTGGTATAAATATTGTACCTATAAGTATACCAAATTGTGCTTTTATTATCTTCCCAGTTGATTTCACTGCAAATATGTAAAAGTGTCCACGATGAAACTAAATTTATTTACAATTGAGATTTTCTAATAGTTTATATATATATATTCTTAAGAAATTACATTTTAGTATTAATTTTTAAATGTAAGGTCCTGTGCGTTAAATACTATCATAATTGGCAAATTCTAAGAATGTAATAATGTGGTCATGTGAATACAGCATCTGATTCCTATTAATCTATAGGTCCTGCATTCGATCCCCGCTGTCGGACACCTTGTGATGTTTTTAGTTTTTTCTTTAATTTTTATTTAAAGTTTTTTTGTTATTATTTATTATTCTAGTTAATTATTACAAACAGGAGATGTCAAACAAAAATTTAAAAAAATAGAACAGAATTAGTAGTCGGCAGCAGGAGTCGAACCCGGATCTCTTGATTAGAAGTCAATTGTAACCAAACAACTAAATTCTTCATTTGTTGAAACTGCCAAATTTCAGTATCAGTATGGCACCACTTCATAAATAATGTGTAAATAAGGGTGTACAGTATTTATTTGTAAACTTTTTTTTGCATTTACGTATATTTGACGTAAAAAACTTGAAACAATATAAAAGCAGAAATCATAATTAAAAACCGTTTGAATTTTTCTGCAAAAATCATGTTGCCTGTATAGATATCTATGTATCCAATTGTAAATAAAAAAAATACACGTTTTGACCTGTTTGCGTTGGTTTTGCGTAATTGTGTAATTATTCGCAATTTTGGTTTTGTATTTCTTAAAAATGAGTGAAAGGGATAGAGAAAAGTTTTCATGTATACACCTCCAGAAGAAGAATAAATTAAATTTTTCTTGAAGTTTGTACTTATTTTTTTCGAGTCAGGAAAGCAGTCAAGTAAAATCTAGTTTCCATAGAAAAATGAATAAAAAAAGCCTACTTTCAAATGCGGCGTTACGAAAAACTAATTTACATTGTTACCATTGTTACTCATCCTATAGGAAAAGTCATAGCCAACGTAAGTTTTAATTCCACAGGCACTTATTGTTAGATTGAGTTTTTTTAAATCTCTCGATAGTTTTCCTATTCGACTTGTAACAAGTTTTTCTCATTACCTTTTTGTATTATCAGAAACATGTAACTAAGTAGACATACGCTTGTGTATTTCTCCAATAAATAAATAAATTAATTAACTAACTGCATTGTATACTTACCTTTACGTAACTTATTAGAAAATAATGAATAGTTAAAAATTACATTAAGTATGTTATATTGTTAAAGATATAAAAATAAAACATTTCATTATCTTAATATTATTTGTTAGCAATGTTTTCCCTGCTATTGATCCTATCTATTATTCTTACAGTAATCCCAAAAAGGTGAAGCAGGTATACTTTACCTGCGCTGAAAGCCATAAATCAAACAGCGTGTAGGGTTGGTTGCCTATAGAATTAAAAAAATACGTCTGGTAGTGAAGTTTGTAATCGGAGAGTATACTGGCACCTTAAGATAAACTTGATAGTTTTGAAAATACTTATTTGATTTTGATTTCTGTCGCTTCAAAAGACGCCACTTCTTGTTAAACAAAACACAACTTGAAAGATCTAAGTAGCTTGGTTTTGGTTTTAGAACATTATTCGCGCGAGAAGATTCTCAAAACAATCAAAAATAAAATTTTTCTCTATTTGGTGCAAACTTTTTGTCGGTCACTGTATTTACCACTTTATTTCTTTATTGTCTACATTTATTCAAATTTTCAATATTTCTAGTTGTAATGGCGAAATTTGTAGATAACAAGGGTACTTTAGTACTTCCAGTTTTCATTCAGCAAGTCTGGTTCAAATTTATTTTCATCAAAATGCGTATAGTTTCTAACAATTACAGTTTTTTTTTGGTGATAGTAATATTTCACAAGTTACTTTATGTTTATTGCTCCTGGTAATTGTATTACCGTAGCGAATTTATCTACTTTCTGTATTAAACCTAATTTCAGTATTACTTTTTTTAATTTATTACGATAATAAGTATCTCTTGCTATATTAATATTAAAATCTTCTATTATTAATAATTTCTATTTTTTAACAGTCCAGTTTTTCATTTATTTCAAAATTTAAAGACTAGAATTTGGAGAATGATAGCAAATGAATCCACTGGAATTCTTGTCTGGTTATCATTGTTTGTACTTCTATTATCCATACATTGATAACACTTTCTTCACTTATTTTATGTTGAAACTCATGTTTTACAGAAATTGTAGCTCCTTCTGTATGACTACTAATAGAATCTAAATCATAGCTGCTATATCTATATCTCTTCAAAAAAATCTAAAGTAAAGGGCTTGGGAATCATTCTTGATTCAAAATTGACATTTGGCGCTCACATTGAAAGCATAATGATCACAATTACAGCAGTAGTCCACAGATTGTTTTCAACACTTTAGTAAGATTCAAATTCGAATATATGTCTATAATTTGGAATCCATATCAAATTTTGAGAATTAGGAGAATGCAGAAAAGACCTTTAAATTATTGTTATTATTAAAAACAAAATTGGAAATTAGCGTTTCAAGCACTTTTTGCACGCAAAAGATGATGATGTCGACATCCGACACACCAAGACTTCCTTCCAATACTTCGAATACATACCGAAAGTCTTATCAAGCCTTATTATTAGTTCTTGTTTATGCAATTCTACATTTTGATATCAGTTGAATTAAAATCAGTCGAGTAGTTTTATAAATTTATATCTGAATTACCAAAAATCGTAGTTATCAACGCATGATGACATCTAAATTCTAGGAACTTTTAGTAGGCTATTCGACATATTAGATTTTTAGTAAAGAATACTTGTAAAGTTTTTATATAGTTTTTCAAATAAACCAGGTGTAAGAAAAGTTGTTAAAAAAAATATTTGAATTCAGGATAAAAATGTAGCCGACAGTTACCGTTTCTTGTTATCATCAGTACAAAGTCAGATATTGCACCATGTAGAATATGGAGAAGTGCAAGTCTTTGAATGCAGCAAAATACTTCTCATTATAAACAAAACATCAATAGACTACAGTTTAATCCTAGATTTGAATTTTCAATTCTATCACCAACTACTGGTAAACATTCGAGCATTTTCCTTGGGTGTATTTTCAATTTAGATTGTGACTTGGAAATAGTCCAGAACTCACAAAATGCAATGGTATCTATGCCAAGAAGTTTTAATATCAATCCAAACATAATTACCACCAGCAATTAAAAAACTATTAAACTGATAGCTTGTAACTGTAAATCTAAGCGTAATATGCGTTGCACGTGTAAAAAATCTGCTTGTTGTCATTATCAATGTCTATCCTTTAGTGATGTACTACATATCATTACATCATCGAAATGTCAACAATAACCTGATTTAGGATTTCTTCTTTTTCCTTGAAACAAGAATTATAACGGCTTAAAATAATTTTACATCTTTAATCTCATCTAAAAATCTGAAAATCCAAACACATTCTACATACAGTAAGTTCAACATTGTTTCTAACAGTGGATGTTGCTTTAACTGGATATCCTTTCAATACATACTACATTAAATTCTCAATGTATTAAATTTATTCCAGTCATTCATAAAATTTAAATTGTTTATAATAAGGCATGTAATATCTAAAAGCTTATTTGAATTAATTTATTTAGGTGTAAAAAATTAGTTCATAATTCTAAATTACTTTATTAACAAAGTTAATTTTGTAACAATAATATTGACTGATTTAACTGTTACTTTATTCAGAAAACCGTAGCATAATATTTAGGTCAAAGGGAAAATATGGAAACAACAGGTTTATTCTACAAATTGTTTCGAATAACTAATATTATCTGAATTACATGTATACAAAAGAAGTGTCCGAGTAAATGAAATGAAAATAGAAAGAAAAATTTTATTATTATTTTACATTAAGGATAAATTACTTTCTTGTAGAGATTACAAAACTTCAAAAATCAGATGTTTTTGAAATTTAGTTGGACGTGATTGCGTAACTGCTGCTGCTTTTTACGAAATGATATCAAATTCTAATTTTGCTTTACGGCTTCCGTTTATATTAATTTCGAATAATCTAGCTTCTGCTGTATTTCATCTAGTTTAATATAATTGCATCCTTATTAATAGAGTTATAATTTTGGGATGTAAAAAATCATACCTACGTTTAAATTTACTGCCCGCAAGAATAAAGTTTTTACGCTTCAGAAAAGTAAAGAAAATGTTTAGGGAAAAAATTTAAAACGAATGATAAAATGACGTTGATATACTGCGTGGCGTGTAATCAACCACAAACAAAAGTATTCATTTCTTTTGTAGTCATATCTAACACCGTGTTGAATCAGACAGACGGTGGAGATTTATTATTTGTATTTCAGCTAAAAATTACAAACTACACATATGAAAAAAGATAGTATAATGGACTTTTTACGTTAAAATCGCCTCATTTTATGTAAATTCATTATTGAAATTCAAGTGATAAATGCTTGTTTACGTTTTCAGATTAGCTTCGTTAATATTGTTTTATTTTATCCTGTTATTTGTTGTAGCTACAATGCTTCTTTTCTATATAATAAACTATTCTTGCTGCACATAAATAGCTAACGCATGAGATTCGTTTGGTGGACTTGGAAAAATAAAAATAAAAGATTAAGATTTGTTGAACATATTTGTTGTGAGTATATTTTGTATAGCGCAGGCAAAAAAACTTTTGGTTGGTAAGATATTCACTATTCACAAGTGTAAGGGCTTAAACCAGGGCTGCTTAAGTTTTCATATTTTCAAAAATTAAAATTAAATTAAACAAGACGAAATTATGTTAAATAAAATACGAAAAGAAGAGATAGTTTAAAAGAACTTATTAAAAGAGCAATAAATATTTTATAAGTGACCGGCTTTTATAATGAAATAAAATCATTTTTCTTTATTTTTGCAGATCACATACTAAACAAGATGATGAAATCTCTAACGATAAGAAGAAAAAATACGCTACTGATCACAACACTGCTGTTAAGTGCGGATTTGCTAATATTTGTACAAGCAGATTACAAAGTGGGAATTGGAATAGCTGATATAACGGGTCCAGTAGCAGAAGTTGTTTTCGTAAGTAACCTTTATTAACATTGTTTGCATTTCTATTAACCCTTATCTGGGCAAGGTGGGTTCAATGGATCCGTACGCATTTTACGTTGTCATATTTTCTAAAATATTCGTCTTAGGGTAATGAGCGCTTATTACTTCTAAGAATACCTTAGGTAGAGTGTTATCACTTAATCAAATATTTTCATTTATATTTAGTAGATGAAAAAAAAATGTTTAAAGTTGATTATTACATAATCGGGCAAGGTGGGTCTATTGGACCCTCCTTACATTTCTATTAATTATAAACAATTCTCTGTAAATTATGTTTATTTTTTGTTGTTGTAAGTTTTAAATAACAATATTAGTGGTAATTACGGTGGTTTAAGGTTTTATGAATACAGTAACACCCCCCCACTTACGCGATAGGTGGGACCGAGCGATAACCGCGTAAGTCGAATTCACATAAATTTGGGTACAATTTTGCATATGAATACATACAAGTTATGTTTAATTGGGATCAAAGACTAAAGAAAACAATAATTTAGAAGAAAAATGTGTAATAAAATCTTAGATAATACGACAAATTATATTATTATGAATTGCAAAAACATAAGCCGAAGTTATTTTGACATAGAAGGCTTCATAAAATCTAACAAAGTCGTCTGACGGATCAAAGATTTTTTCTTTTCACGCAAAATTTCCTTGTTGGAGTCTGTTTTCCAAAATCTGTAACCCTTTTTTAATTGAACTGAGGTCTTCTGTCAACAAAAGACCAGTCGACGAGAAGATTTAAAAACCGCGTAAATCCGAATTCGGGTTATTACTGTACCGTAGAATGCAAAATTATGAAATCCACTGAATTGATATTTTTTAGAAGTCAATGTACTAAAATACTAAAAAGAACTGTTCCCTTATAAAAATTCCAAATGTTGAGAGTTTTTAAAATAATTTTGAAAAGGTCTTTTGTATGTCTGGTAGTATCAAATAAAAATGCAAGGCTAATTGATACTTTTTATTGTGCCTCTGTTGCCCTTTTAGGTAAATTACGTTATATTCTTGGGTTTAAAAGTTTTACAATATTATGTCAAATAAAAGAAGATATGAATTTTGCAAAAATCACGTACAAGTTATAAAATTTATGACTTTGTACAAAAATTATACAGAAATGAAGAATACTCAATACAAAAATATGGTTTCTGAGTTTCTGATGCTTTTCCAGGTAAATTAGGTTATACGATTTTGCAGAATTATATCCAACCAGGGAAGACATTTACTTCTAGTCATCTTAAATAATAATTGTTTTTATTTTAATTACCCATGTATGCAATACTAACAAAAAGTACCACACAAACTTTATAATGCAAAGGCGGGTAGTAGCCATTTTGAATTAAAAATAACTTTTAAAATTTTCATAGAGTAATAAAGGGCCAAAATCACTTGAAACTTTTTGAACTAAAGTGGCCTTAAGAATACGTGTATTTGCCATAATCCTCAAGTTGCCAAACATCCTGTATTACTTCGGGTCCATAAATAGTAGTCTGAGCTACAGAACAGGTGTCTTATTCATTTTTCACAAAAGCATACCCAAAAATTGAAATTAATAAATGTAATGCGAGAAAAATGCTATTTTGCTTGAATGCCAAACTCTTCTTCACAGAGAAAGATTTTGAAATTCTTGTTTTGGTATTGAAAACTAGTTTCTTCAAAAAATTACTCTTATCTTTAAGAAATTGCACTAAACTACGCTGAAAAAATACATTGGCGTAATATCATGTTTCAAGCATCCAGAAATGGGTCCCAAATTAATCTACATGTACTCGTATAGTACGTTGTTCACTACTGCAGTGAACTCTGCACCGAATCCTGATTCAGTAAGGAATAATAAATTCTGAAAAATCATGGATTATTAAATGAGACTGTTGTTTCATCTATGCATAATGTGGACAGTTGTTTCAAGTTCTTTTGAAAGTTTGTCAAGTAATTCTTCTACTGGAACTTGCATTGTTTCCGTAGTTGTCCAGCCAGTGCTGCTTGAAAGTTACCTGGAAATCTTTCCTTTCGATCAGTGATGGCGCAATCTTTATGTGCAGTGGGCCAGATGAAAACTTAATATTAATTCGTACAATCTCCAACAACTCCTGGCACTAAAACAGTTGTATGAAGAATTCACTTTATTAATAAGTCCCGACACCTGCCTATACACAATTGCATTACATATTATAAAGGGTAAATTAATTTTAAAATAAAACAGGTTGTCAATTATCTTTGGTGTTGCTGTGAACGTGGTGTAGCGGTAACGTCTATTTTATCTTTACGGTCGTTAGTGCCGATGAAACTGTTAAGCATTGGCTAAATGGACTAGCAATGGAGGCGGTGAAAAGAGGACGGCACGTGCAATGATGTGAAGATGATATGTAATACTGAGCGGCCTTTCCATTATGTTAGTCTGTTGATAGCTCATGGATAACTGATTAGCACGCAGATGGTGCAGGAGCGGGTCGTTGAATGAATGAAAGGCGCCCACGATTTGCCTTAATGGATGGCGCCAGGTGTTGATGAGAAGGCCGTTGTGTACATATGGTTATATATGCATTGATACTGGAAAATGCAGAAGAAGGTGAACAGGTGGGTAGAAGGAGAAGTGTTAGTTTTTGAAATTTGGTGATCTTGATTTTCTGAAGCACACAAACGGCTTTCAGGGCCGTGCTTAGTAGCGACTAGTAGGAAGAAACGACTGCAAAGGCAGGATGGTGACCTCGAGACGGCAAACAAAATATAAAAGGACAAATAAGTGAAGATGTCACAATATAGAGGAGAAATGTCACTACATTTTCTTGTTAACGTTTTCTTTGCGTATGCTCTTCCAGTTGCTGGAGTCAGTGTGATGAGTACATAACGCAAGGCTTATGGAACCATTTTAGGTGTGAACTACATTAAATCCAGTTACTTCTCTTCTTGGTAACGAAATAATTTTTCCAACACCTTACATACATGTAATTATTGTCAGCAATAGATTTCGAAGATAGATTCTGGCAAGAAGGTACTGCGTTAGTAGCTACTTTACGCTTTCTGGCTGCTTCGTTGCCTTAAATTTGCAGATAACATGACAGATGCGTTTTACGGTTGAGATAGGTAGTAATAAAATGAGAGACGCTAGCAAGAACTTTTGTAGGACTTTCAATCCACAAGTCTGACTGGAAGCCCAGATTGAGATGCTGACAGTGAAACTGGAGTCCTTATCAGGAGGAACGAGTGAGGGTGTCGTTTTAATAAAACTTGGGGAAAAATTGCGCAAGCTCTAAAGTCTAATGTTGAGCTTCCCACAGTAGCTGCTTTCTCCAAAGCTTGTACTATCAGGGTTAAAATCTGCAATCTTGTTATTAGTTGCTCCATATTTTGTAACATCCAAGAATTGGCCTTTTATGAATAAGAATAATCCAACGCAATGGTTGCAGTGTCTTCGTAGTATGACTTGGCAAACATACAATTACGACGATGCTTTTATAGGCCAGATCCATCAGACCTACCAAATTAAAGTGGAAGGGTGGCCATTCAGTATTAAGATTTGTAGTCATTTCTTCCTTAAGCAGCCTTAAGTATACCCTCACTTCATTTTTGTTTAACTCTATACAGTGTATCGATGACGAGACTTCCAGCCTAAGTTCTTTACCACTGCTTTTCGCGTTACCTTCGAGCCTCTATAGTTATTATGTGTTTTACAGCAAACTAAAAGGTAAACGTTTACATGGAATTTCTGTCATGATGAAGACTACAAGTTGTTTTTTCAATCAGTGATGGGTAGACAAATTGCATGTAAGAATACTAGTACATTCATAATTACCAAAACAGACAATGCACCACTAACATAACTAAGTGGGTAAAAATGCTGTGTAAAATGATGAAAAGAATCCTCATAAAGTATAACAATGATTACTTATTTTGTTGTCTTTGATACACATGTAATTGACATTAGCGTGTGAATGTCAGGGGCAATTTAGTTATGCACTTCAAGTATGCAATACATACTACCATATTCGCGTCAACGCTGCCTTTCTTAAAACCAGTTAAAAGTAGTCGTCCCTTTTCCCAGGATATTAAAAGTGTGGCATTTCTCCGCCCATGGCGCCTCTCTATCTTGAGTTAAAGTTTTCATGATGAGCACAAACACACATATGTTGTATGAGTTCCATTGGCAACTGTTTCGGTTGGAACTCGACTAACATGAAAAAGTCAGTAGATATTCCAGGATGCTTTAGTTTAAAGCACTGGTAACTGTCCTCGACAAAATTGTATATTGGGAAATACCAGTTTGAAACAAAAAATAGCCTTTAAGACATTTCAAAGTACCAACCTTATATGGTGATTTCAAATATAAGAAACAAAACCAAAAGGTGTTAGTAAATTTGGTTGTGCAAAATCTAGGTGAAGAGGTTAATTAAAAACTACGGTGAGTGGAAGAGACTTTAAGAAATATGCACTTCTTGAATTAAATATTAGTAGGAGGTCTAAAAATCAATAACATTTAGCAACACTTCCAATTTTGCTTTTTTTATTGGTAGATATTTTTTCCGGGACAAGCTTAATCTACTGACCTTTTAGAATAGTATGCTGTTCCGAGCGTCCTGCCAGTATACTCGATTAAAGCTAGTAACTATTATAAGAGCTTCAGGCTGAAAACTTAAAGGGATGCACAATATTTAATGCTCTGACGGCCAGGTTTTCTCAGAATGTTTAAAAGTGGTATGTTTGACGAAATCTATTTTCATGTTTTTAATTAAATATTGTGGGAGTGTTTCTGAAAGTAAGGAGACTCGAGAATACGTCACTGAAAAGCTTATTTTCTAAAATTTTTTTCAAAATCAAAATCGACTCAGTTGGTTAAATACAACTGGACATATACCCAATTAAAGAAAAAAGTTTCCATAGTTTTTCGGAAAGTTGTGATATTATTAAAATTCTAAAATAAATTTTTGTGGGACAAATAAAAAAAATGTGCGTGTAATTGTTTATTGTCTAGAACACATAAAAGAATTCTTAGAAGAATCAAAGACAAATGTATTAAGTCTTCCAACTGAATATCTTTATAATCCCATTTTCTCCATTTACCAATTATTACTTACTCAATTAGCCGAATATTGTAGGAAAACATTATATAAATCACACTAATTAATGAAAAATTACAGATGTTTACAATTAATGTAAATTACATATTACGTATTTCACAAAATACAGTAATTTAAAGTTGCCATGGAAAATTAGGGTAATTTCACAGCAATTTATGTAAGTTAGGAAATATCTTTTTCAGGTGTTTCAGGAATAGCGGTTGTTACATTATGGTGATTAGTAGAGGTATAGTATATTCTGTCTGAATTTTAACATTACATAAATTAGATCTCGTTTTGGGTTTTTAAACTTCTTATTTAATGATTTTAAGCCCCCCGTCCGTCCCTATAGAGTCTAGACTTATTTTATCAGTAGATTATCGTCTGTAATCTTAGTCCCCAGGATATAGCATGCACTACATTTTCGCAGCTAAGCTACTGTTTCAAACGTGGATATGTGACGGGTTGTCGAGGATGCCGGAGCTTTAAACCTAAACTACACTGCTTGCAATCAGTTAGTATTTACCCGAATTATTAAAGTAGCGACATTGTATGGCTCATTATGTTTGTTATAGTCCCATTTATTCCCTCTCTCCTTTTGCACGATCATATTGTCAAGTGAGGATTAAAATGTTATTTTCTCAAACCTTGCGTTTCTAGTTTTGTTATTAATTATATCATAGGAAGAAATACAAACACAAAATCCCAGATGTGATATTCTCACAAAGAGGTAAGAGCATAGAAATTTGCTTTTATAAATAGATTTCGAGAAAACAAAAACCATCTAACTTGAAATTAAACGATTAATAGCAAAAAAATAATGAAATACTATAAGAAATTTACTAAATGTAGTAAGTGAAGAAAAGAAATGACAATAGAGAAGATTGCAATATCTAAATAGAAAAATTTGGAGTTATGTACAAAACAGCAGTTAACAGATATAATGTCAATATTTTGATCCATTTTATTTACTTATATCTTATATGTAAACTATATACATAATTACATACGAAACTTGAAATTCATGAGATATACTGTGCATGTCCGTTGTATACGTTTCTACAGAATCCCTCCATTTTCTACAGCACAGTTTAAATTGTTCCGTGCTAGTACTTTATTCGTTGAAGCAGTTGGAGATAATCGTGAACTTTGAACAAACGCCATCAAAAGCGTTAGTTAGCATTTCAAAATACTTATCCATCTGCTGATACTTAATCTTGGCTTGGCTTTAACATTCTCCCACATCTTTGGGACAGAAAATCCTCGTATCTCGATACGAATAAGAATGCGAGTCCAATCAATACAAGGTTCATATCATTGTTACTGCATTTACTTTTATAAAGAATGTTTATCGAGAATGTTTTGTTGACATAGTAAATACGTTTGATTTTTAACTGAAATTGTGTAAATAATAAAATAAATATTAAATCAATGTATTTATTAGTAATTGGAACTACAATACGGGATCTAAGATTTTAGAAGAATTAACCTCTTGTGTTTTATTTTAATAGGTGCAAAAGGACTCACGGTCTCTTCTAAAAAAAACTCAAAACATAGAGTACTATTACTGCATGAAGATATTAATTTTTTTGATACTATTAAATAACATCTAGGAACATAAATATTGAATATTCTGCACGCAATTCTTTCACTTAATTCAAAGAAACTTATTTATTCCAACAGAAAAGGATGGTGGAATTTGCAATTTAAAAACTGTAATTGCATATCGCAGGCTTCTTTCCTCTTATAATATTTTTGTTTAATGTGTTTCCTCCCCACGCACATTTTCCTGTTAGTTTAAATCTTAAACTTACGTTTCCTTATTACCACGTTTCCGCATTTGACTATTCTGTTTTATGCTGCGCAGAGACTTAGCTTAATAAAATGGCTTTTATGTGCGTATGTAGAACGAATGAGAAAATTAATGTTTAAAGTAGGTCATATTTGAATAGCATATACGGATCATTAAAATTTTAGCCATCTGGTATAAAAGATAACCTTTTCATTCTTGAAGGATTTATTATCTCATGGTTTATTAGTAGTTTTAACACTTACGTTATGTTAGTGAGATATAAAATACCTACGATTCTTCAAAAAAGTTTTATTTAAAATGAAAAACCTACAGCTTTTAGAAGTAAAGATTCATTAAATACCTAGCATATAGAAAAATTATTGCCTCTATGGTTCTAGACAACCATAAATTCGCAAGAACATCCCCTATCAGAAACAAAAAATCAATAGTAGATTATTTCCTCGTCAGGAAAAACCTATGGCATATTATCAAAGATGCAAAGATGAGGTGCGGAAATCGGAAGTGACCATCACTTGTTAGTATTGACAATAGTAAGCGCCAAGCACGAAATCATCACAAAAAAAAACAATCAGGAAAGAAACAATGAGGCCTCGTAGACTGAATAAAGGGAAAGCGAGAGAAGAATACCAAAACATCCTAAGAAATAATCTAGAAATCCCATGTAAAAGAGAAAATAATTAAATAGAGCAAGAATGGGAAAATTTCAAAGACAAGTTAAAAGAAGCCGCAACCAGACAACAATATCAAACAAAACCATTAAGAAAACTGCGTGTTGGACAGATAACATAAAAGATGCAGTAAAACGATAAAAGGAAGCATGGAAAGAATGCCTACAGACGAAAGAACTAGAAGATTATGACAAATATTAAGAAAAACGTAAAGAAGTAAAAAATCTAGTAAAACAAGAAAAAGAAAAAACATGAAAAGGATTTGGAAAAAAGATAGCACAGACATACACAGAAAACCAAAAGCTTTTTTGGAATGCTGAAACAATTCCAAAGTAACAAGAACTGCTAGCTAAACAAAAGATAAAGAAGGAAAAACACTGAAAAATGAAAATGAAATTATAAGAAGATGGAAAGAATACTTTCAAGAACTACTAGGAGACGAGGAACAAGACGAAAACAAGAATACATATTGATGCAAATATAAACTTTACAGAAAAGGAACTGTTCAATGCTAAACATTAAATAAAAATGGCAAGATAAATATGCGAGGAAGAAAGTATAATTAATTTAGTAGCGGAACAGAAAAGAGCCCCGATAGACTGGCAAACCGGCATCATAGCCCCAGTCTTCAAGAAAGGGCATCACTTAGAATGCAAGAATAACAGGATAACATTACTAAGCATTCCAGGGAAAATATATGCAAGAGTGATAGAATAAAGATTAAGAGACAGTTTGAATCCGACAATAGAGGACACCCAAACTGGATTTAGGAGAAAAGAGGAATACAGGATCAAGTGTTTAGCTTACTCCAAATAACAGAAAAAACCCTAAGTATTAACGGTGAAGCTCATATGTACTTTATCGATTTGGAGAAAGCCTTTGACAAAATAAAAAGAGCAGACGTCTGGAGAGGTTTACAAATAATAAATAAATAATAAATAAAAGCTTGATTGACTGTGTTAAAAGCCTATATGAACCAAACATTACATTCGTAAGAACAAAGAATGAAACCTCTGAATCCTTCGTTACAAACTCCGGACTGAAGCAAAGATGCATTTTAAGCCCACATTTATATAGAATAATACTAGATACAGCCATTAAAAAAGCGGAATTGAGAGCTAAACAGTATAACGTAGGATACCTAGACATGAACATCATTAAATCAGTGAACTAACTTATGCGGATGACATAGTCATCATAGCAAAAGCAAACACAGATCTATAATACAATCTAGAAATATTTAACCAGGAACTAGAACAAACAAATATAAAAATTAATAAAGATAAAATAAAGACAATGATAATCAGTAAACAGAAGAAAAAGCATAAAATTACCTTAGGTAATACGACTTTGGAACAAGTAGAAAACTTCAAGTACCTTGGAACGATAATCAATGCACAGGGAGAAACAGATCAAACATAAATCACATAATTTTACAAACAGGAAGACTATATAATGCAATCAAAACAAAGTTTTTAGGGAAAAACAAGTACCAAAACAGGTAAAAATAGAAGTTTTCAAAAAAGTAGTAGTCCCAACATTAACACACGGAAGCAAATAATGGACAATCACAGCAAAGCAAAGGTGTAGAATAGAAAGCACAGAAATCCGATTGCTATCAAAAATAGAAAGCAAAACCAGAAGGGACCGAATACGAAACACTATATTCAGAGAAAACCTACATACAAAAGCAGTTAATGCCACAATTCAAGAATGCCATCTAAGATGGTTTGGTCACCTCCGGAGAACGAACCCAGATAGAATAACAAGGCAAATCTATGAAGCAAAACCTATAGGACGCGGACCCAAAGGACGACCAAGAAAAACGTGGATACAAGACGTAAACAAAGCAGCAGCCAATAACATGTGTCGTTCCTATCGTGCATGATAACTAACTACTGTAACGTAACCTTGCGTTACATATAAAAATTGATTTTAGTTAACTAGGATCTCTGTAGTCCTGGACCGACTAGATCTTAGTTGGTTACCTTAGGCGCAGATAAATAGGTTAGACATACAATAAAACACAGATAAATTTAATCAAACGTATATTAAGAAAAGCAAATAAAAAAACCCTTAACAATATTAGGCGCAAGTGTCTTTTTCAGAAAAAAAACACAAAAGATCAAACAAGAATTTCAATAAAGACACGAAAATATCAATTAAATTAGCTAATGAAAAACATTACAATTAATAGTATACTAACCAAATAATGCTATTAAACATTTTGATAATAAATCCAAAGGTAAAATTTGTGCATTTACAAATACATTATCAAATAATGCAACATTTTTAAAAATGTTTAAGAAAAATATTGGATTTTTATCAACCACAAACACTTGATATCATAATCTGTAGCGCAAGAGAAAAATTTCTAAAACTTCGTATTACATAATTATGAGTTCAAAAATTCTAAGAAGCAATAATTACATAAAACTATTACGGAAAAACAGATTTCTACTATCAACTTCCAGTTGTATTAATTAGATATACTTAATTTATTTAACAACAAAAAAAAATTGAAACAAGATACATAAATGATTCTGGACCAAAAACTGAAACAAGAGAGAACTTACCAAGAGAACTTTTCCACTGCTGAACAGATCTGTTGAAAGAGGCGGAAGCTGTAACAACTCTGATTACGAAAGCAAGAAATTTTAATTCAAGTCCAGATTTTAATACAAAAAATTAGGAATAAAAAACTTTACACAAAAAAAATTTTGAAACATGATCAACCAGCAAGCTATATATATTAAAAAATTGATAATGTTCAAATATTTTAACTTTCAGAAGTGACAAGTGATTGGTATCAAAAATTATTATTAACAATAAATTTTTTAAAAATTATCATGTAATAATGTCAAATTAATGTACTACCTAGGTCAGTAAAAATTTTTTGTTTGAAGCTTTTCCTTAAAATGTTTAAATTTCTTTCTTCTTGAAAATTTTAGATTTCTTTAAATTAAAAGTTTTAAAGCATACAAATAAATTTCGTAGGAATGCAATTTACGTAAGATAAGATAAAAATTACTAAATGTGAAGCACATGAAATAGGTTAAATTTCATAAATTCATTTATATATATTAGGGTTCTGGCTAGTTTAGTAATAAACAGCATAAAATAGTGCTCCGAAACTAAACCCAAAATTGGGCAGTATCGTGCTTATAGTTTTACAATTGGAAGTTAGTAGATGAGTGGACAAGAATAATTATTAACAATTTGAAAGAAAATTGCAAGGCGAACGTTAGCTTTAAACAACAACGAGAGAGTCTGAAGAACATTGCATCCGAGGTGTCGAACCGTGCGGCGGTTTTATTGCCAGTCGCCAAACACGTTTTAAGAGATAGCGCCGAGCGGTACCGATAAAACTCAGGAACGTATTCAGGAGAAAAGTAAAGCGTGAACAAGCAAGTACCGAGATGGGGGATACAAAACTGGATATAGCTTAATGGAAATGATGACAAGAGTTTTGGCGGAAATACAAGAGGTAAAAGAAAACTGTGTGGAAGATATCAAGAAATTAAAAACAACTTGTATCCGAAAATGAAAAACTAAGCGAGACATGTAAATAATGAAAGACCAAAGCGAGGAAATAGACAAGATGCAGAGAAGGAACACTATGGTAATATCAGGGTTAGAACTGGATAAAAAGCATAACGATGATATAGCAAGAGAAATAAAAAATGTGATAAAGATCCACTTAAAGGTAGACGTACCAATAAAAAAGAAATACAGCAGATCGAGAAGAAATTGAACTAAACAATTTTTCGTACAAAATGCAACTTGGGAAGAATAAAAGCAAACTAAGACATGCCAGAGGTGCCAAAATATACCATCCAGTAACAAATTACAGAGAGAGCACACCAAGAAAAACAAAAAAGCCACCAAATAAAAGTTGGATACCAGAAATTAATAATCGATGCTAGACAACTAGAATGGAATGAAAAGGAAAACAAATTAGAAGAAGTGACAGCAAGAGGTACAATCCAAGGCCAAACCTCAAAAAACTAAATAGTGTACGATCAGAAAAAGCAACAAGACGGACACGGCAATTACTAAGGTGAGTGAGGCGGATAAGACAGGTTACAAAAAGGCACCAAGAAAAATAATACGAATCGGAACATGAAACATAAGAAGCTTCAATGGCCAAGAAGAGGAACTTATAAAGTGGAAATTGCCAAGACAAACCTGGATATATTAACTATTACCAAACCAAGAAAAAGGGTCCAGGATTACTTGAGATGACCAATGAACACATACTCATATACAGTGGAGCCGTAAACGAAAAACAAGCAACAGTAGGCGTAGGTTATTTAGTAAGAAAAGAATATGCAAAGAACACAAAGAAGTAGCAATCCATTTCAAAGAGAATGCTGAAGGTAGAAATACATCTAAAGAAACGAACAACCTCAACATTGGTACATAATAGCACACGGCCCAAATGAAGACAAACAAGCAAGCATAAAAGAGGAATTCCGGGAAAGTCTAAATGAAACGATAGAAAATGTGAAAGGAAGAGTAATTATTGCAGGGGACAAGAACAGTAGAGTAGGGTAAAGAAACAAAGAACAAATCGGTGTAATAGGGGATCAAGGAGAAGACTGCCAAAATAACAACGGATCACGACTAATAGAATTCTGCATAGAAAATAATATGTAGGTAGCAAACACCTTCTTTATGCATAAAGCAATCGACAAATACACGAGAGAGGTCCGAAGTAGAAATGAGAAATCTCTAATTGATTTCATAATTATTAACCGAGCATGCAGTAGAGAAATAATCGGTACTAAAGTGGCTAGAGGATCCGAAATCTAGTGACCACTACTTAGTTGTAGCAAAAATCCGATTACAGAAAGAAGAAGACAAAAAACAAAAAAAAAGTTTACCAAATATTCAAGCAAACGAAGTTATCAAATCATACAAACTCCAAAAAACAGAAATTACAGAAGATAAAGTAAGTACAGAACAAGAAAAATGGAATAACAGGAATCTAACCCAAACCTGGGACAAATTTACATTATTTTATCCACAGCGAAGGAAACATGTGGATCTATCATTATAAACAAGAGCAAGAAGCAAACCAAGTGGTGGAATGCAGAAATAAAAGAGAACGTGAAGATCAAGAAAGAAGCAGTACCTAAGAACTAAAACAGAGAACAGGTACACTGAGTACAAAACAACGAACTAGTCATAGAAGCCAAAAAGCAAACGTGGGAGGATTTTGGGAAAAAGCTGAACGAAGACAGCAGCACAACTTAAAAGCTATTCTACAAAGCACGTAAGACGCTAAGGAAAAGGAAAGAATATACACTGAAACAGCTGAAGTCACAGGAAGGAGAAATACCCACTGAGGAAAAGGAAATAATGGACCGATGGAACGAATACTTCAGGGATCTTCTCAATATGGGTAAATATGATAAAACAGTTGAAGATGAAAGCAAAAGTGACATTCGAGACTGAGATGATAATATAATGATTGAAGAAGTTATAGAAGCAACTAAAACAACAAAAAGAGGAAAATCGGCGAGCTATGATAAGATTACACCAGCGATGTTAAAAAGTCTGGGAGAACAAGGGCTACAAATGCTAACCAAGATATTCAACAAAGCATGGCACACGAGAAAGGTACCAGAAGACTGGAGAATCGATATAATTCTACCAACAATTAAGAATGGCGACACCAGAATATGTGAAAACCACAGAGGTATAGCCTTACTGAGTATAGTCTCTAAACTGTATGAAGTTTAATGAACAAGAGACTGAAAAAGGTGGCAGAAGAGGGTCTAAATGAAGAACAAAACGGGTTTAGAAAGGGCAAACATATTCAAGATCACATATTCACCATCAAGCAACTGGTAGAGAAAACCAGATCATCAGGCAAAGAAGCCTATTGGGCGTTCCCGAATCTAGAAAAGGCATTCGATTGTGTCTCGTGAAAAGTAATATGGGAAAGCCTCAACCGCAGAAACGTAAGTTCAAAACTACTAAGAGCTATCAAGAGCCTCTTTACTAACAACAAAAGCTACGTTAGAAAAAACAATACCCAATCAGAAACATTTGAAATAAATGACGGACTGAGGCAAGGGGGAGTGCTAAGACCGGCCCTATTCACAGTGATCATGGACGACATTATTAAAGCAACGGAAGAAAGAAAACAAAGAAGATAGCCGTAGGCTATCACAAATTAAGACCAGTAGAACTATCAGTATGTGCTTTCGCAGATGATCTAATGATATGTGCTCCGAGAGAAAAGAAACTACAAGGGAACATAAAATTGTGGGGAGAAAAACTACACAAAAGAAACACGAAGATAAACACTAACAAGATCAAAGTCATGATGGTGAGAAAACAAAATAAGAAGATTGAAATAAAAATAAACCAGGAACGAGCAGAATAAGTAGATGTTTTTAAATTCTTGGAAATACTGATAGATAAACAAGGAAACATGAAAGCAGAACTGGGCGAAAGACTAAGTAATGCGAGCAAGGAAAAACCACAGCCTAACCTATACTTTTTTAGGAAGAAAGGAGATAAACACTAAAATAAAAATAACTGCCTATAAAACAATTTTCAGACCAATCCTATTATATGGCACTGAGAGCTGGGTGTCAACAAAGCCAATGAAGAACAGAGTACAAACACTAAACATGCAATATTTACAGCGAGTGAAAGGAATAACAAGACGGGATAGGATAAGAAACGATGTAGTTAGAGAGGAGTTAGGGGTAAAATCAGTTGTGAAAGTTATTGAAAAACAACAGTTGAAATGGTTTGGGCACCTAGTTAAAATGGAAGAAAGAAGACCGGTAAAATGCATCTGGGAAGCGCGAGGGCAAAAATGCAAATTAAGAAGACCCAAGAAGACTTGGAACAATGAAATCACCGCCTCGCTCAAAAGAAGAGAAACAACATGGACTGAAGTCAAAAGAAACGCACAAGACAAGAAGAAATGGACTAAATTTGTTCACACCTTCGGGTAAATGAGGACTTGATTATATACAGTGTTCGCCAAAACATCTGTACCATATGGGAAAAATTCTCATTAAATGACTTATGGAAAATTTGTTTTCGGCATCAGGTTTTGCTTGCCCCGGAACCAAAAATGACCTAATCAAAAGTAATCATGTGGGCTCCATTATCTGTCAAATTTGACATTTTTAGAAACAATGTCCGACTTATTTGACCGAATTTTGAAACAAGTCATGAGAAACAAATGTTGGCTCTGCAACTGTTTACCCGTATGCAAATCTTTAAAAGCCTACCACGATTTTCATATTTTGACCTTTATTTCGTTTTTCTTTATTTGTTAATCAATAAAAGTCGATCAAATCTAATTCGAAACACTTATTGATTAGATACATATTGCTCAATACTCATTAAACGGTGTAAATAATCTTCTTTTCCTTATGTCTCCGTAAAAAATAAAAATGGAGCTTTAGTAAGGTAGCACACTTGGTGCAAATTTCATCTCAGATATTGGTAACAAAAGTTTTAAATTAATAAAACCAAAACCGTATTTTAACTTAAACAATGCACTGAACCTAGTCTAAAAGCATTAATTTAAACAGACTTAAATAGAAACACTAAACTAACTAAACAACACTAACTTAAACAAACTAAATTAACAATACTATAAAACATATATAACAACGCCTAACTGATAAAATAAACAAAAACAAAAAAAAACTTAGCAAAAATGGTTTTTACTGTGACTGTCCCGATATAAACACCACAACGAAGTTGAGACGAATGAGCTCCCCACTACTACCATTAGATATGCTGTCCAGTGCGCACCGTCAAGCCAAATGCTTTTCTAGAAACGTCGACCTGTACATTTACGCATTTTCAAGCGGTGAGCATCATTAATCTCTGAAGTTCACCCAGTTTTGCAGCCATGTACTAATAATTCTTGCTAGGCATCATCGCACATATACATATGCGGATCAGGAAATTTGCGAAAACGCATGACGTTGGACGTAACGCTATTTTTACGTTTCAGTTACGCTGATTTTATCATTTATTACGTGTACGTTTAGTGTATTCTCTTTTTAAGCATTCAATATATAATGTTTTAATATAAACATAGTTTACTATGCAATGAGTACCAAGAGAGCAATTTTCTTGCACGAATGGGATCTGCTACGTGTGGACCTCTAAGAAAAGAGCGCGAAACCGGACGATACCGACAACCACACAATAAAAAATGTGTAATTTTCAACAACACCCACGCGGTTTAAACCATTTTCCTAAAAAATCTGAAAGCATCAATTCGGTGCTAACCTGATATGTAAAGAAACATGAGTAAATTCCGAGACATGAAAGCACGGTGATATTCCCTCATAAAATGTATAGTACCTTTTTAAAAAATATTGCGGCCTTACAAAATATTCTCAATATCTTGCGCAAAGAATTTAAACTCTTGGCTCCTTAATACAACGAGCTTTATTTCAATGTGAGAACTGGGTCTTGGAAGCTTGTAATCTCTGTCAACCTAAATATAATTAATCATTTGAATTAATGAGTCCCTCAAATAAATACTTTTCTTTAGGCGTTACAAAAATTAACGATCCCTTTTTTTGTACAGTCTTCCTGAAATAAGTAATCTTATTTTTAAATATATTTCTTAAACTTGAAATTTTATTTGCAGTTAACGTAACAGGTTTAATAAGTGATTTGTTTTCGTATTTGCCCCTATGGAAAATATAACCATACAACTAAATAGAATCATTAAATTATGTTTCAGATGGGCTACGCTAAATCAACACAGAAAGGAAGCGGTCTCCATTTGCGACAATTTGCAAGAGCTTTTATCATAGAAGACGGTACTAATTGCATCGCTTTTGTTAGCATAGACGCTGCTATGGTTGGACATGGATTGAGGAAACAGGTGAGATTAGATTTAGTTTGGATCGTGAAAATATTTGTGACAGCCGTGGGAAGTTTAATTCCAGTCTAGCATCAATTTTATAGTTACATCTAATAGTAGAAAAACTATTCCTTGTTAAACAGGCGTTATTATTCTCAACAAATTGTCAATTATTTTTTTCCAATTTATGTCAGTTTTTATCAAAAAATATAAAATCTGTTTTCCTTTCATTCGCACATACTCATTTAATTTCGACAAAAAGTTAAATCGTTTTATATAACATTTTCAATTCCACTTTAACATGTTCAAGTGGTTACAAATCGATTTAACGCATTCTTACTTCCGTTTTATTAGAAAAGAGTGTGCGTGTGTGTACAGGCAAGCAGAAAGTTCAGCGCTTTGGCATTTTTGTGCTTTTGGTGTGCACCTGTACAATCCTATTCCAAAGATATCAAATATTTACATAAATCTGAAAAGTAGGTATTATGCATACAGTAACAGGATAATACGAAAACCCGCAGTGAAATATAAAAAAGGCTTGCTGTCAGAATTTTCCGAGACGCATATTTACTTTATGAAAAGAAAACTCACTCAATTCTGAACCAAAATTAACAAGTTGATGTCTAAAAAGCTAATTTCTTTAAAAGACGTCAGCTGTTTTGATTTTTGTGCTTTGCTATTAATATTTCATTTTTTGGTGTGTAATAATTGCATAGGAACGTTATATCGTATGTACTGTGTAAACACGGGTCTTATACGTATTATTATTAAATCTGAAGTATAGCAGTAAGAAAACGCTGGTTGCTGCTTAGGGTTCTCGGGTAAATATCATTTTATTTGTATGATAAAACTTTTGGGATACGTTAAAATAAGTTACATTGAATATTCAGTTTTATTACTATTATACACTATCGGTCAGAGGTAAAAAACCATTTCTGTATAAAAGCTTAATACTTGCTAATGAGCATTTGTGGATTACTCAGAATCTACTTACTTTCTTGATGCATACAGCATATACATATAAAAAAAAGATATCTAAGTATAAGTTAATTTTCCTTTAATTCGGTTCGTTTTAGACACATTTCTAAATTAGATAGAAACAAATGTATTTTTATAGGCAGGGAAAGACCTCTGCACATTTTTTTCTCATGGAACCCTAAGTTTCTCTAACCTTTCTACAATTACACTTCCTTAGATACATATAACAATAGGAAATTAAATGAGTTTGTAAGAATTTTCTGAGTTCCTTCTGTGTTATTTAGTAGGCCATCTAAAGTAATAGGTTTCCCTAATACCAAAACAAAACCTCTTAGACACATTTTGGTGTTTAACGAATTATTGTTTTGTGTTTATATGCAGACGACGTAATTGTTTTAATGTAGCTAGGCAAAAATTTATTATTCGGATTATAATTCACTATTTTAGAATTTACATTGCATTCAAGTAAACAACGTATCTAATTACTTTAAAAGTGTTTTCGTGTATGTAAAGTTTTAAAATGGATACCTTTTCTTTGGAAAACCAGTCGTTTATAAAAAACTACTTTGTTATTGTACACGAACAATAAATAAACCTTTTGCGTCACAATACTCTATCAGGCGATCGTCCTATACAAACAAGTCTGAAATTAAACTTTTGTAATTGAAAACTAGAAACGAAAGACTGTCACCGAAAACGCAGTAGCGAAAACACTAATAAGAATGTAAACTTTGCTATAACTTTTGAATTTCATGAGGCCTGTCCGAGCTTTAATGTAGAAGCTTTGTATCGCAGAAGACTTATTTTGCTTTTAAAAACGTTTAGTCTGTCTGCGATTTTAATAAGTCAGTTAATAAATCATCAATTATTTTGTTCTAGGTTTTGGAAAAACTGAACAAAAGGTACAATAACACATTCAACGAACAAAACTTTATTCTTAGTGCAACGCATACCCATTCTGCACCAGGTGGGTTTATGATGCATACCCTTTTCGATTTCACGACGTTTGGATTTGTCAAAGAAACTTTTACTGCATTAGCATCTGGAATAGTTAAGGTCAGTATCATCGTTTAGAAATTTAAGTAAAATAAGAAAATCAAGGATCTTGAAGTTTTATATAACTAAAATATTTAAACACTAGATTAGTGTAATATAAGTAAACGTTCTATTACATAAAATCTATAACACTCCAATAATTTCGGCCTATGTCGAGAAGATGTTTACAAAGAAGTTTTAACTGATAGGCAATAAAATCTTGGAATGGTAGATATAAAACGAATAAATGAATTAAATCAGTTGTTTTCAAAACATGTATAAGCAACGGAATGGTTTTTATTTGCTTTTATAATCAACTACTATTTTTTGCCTATGAATGTGCACTTTACGAGTACCCTTTTCGTTTTCGTTGTTTTACCTAATTGCCGTAGGCTATCGAACTATCTCTCATTTAAATATTAAAATATTTAATTTGTAATTTAACAGTCTAATCTCACTAAAACAAATAAACAAGAATTCCTTTTGAATACATTTGTATAAAATTATAAGAATCTTCCCCGTTAAAGTTTCTGCAGGTGTATCCACACAAAAAATTTCAAGAATTTACTTTTAAATAAGTTTATAAATTGTTTGAATAAGTAAACCTTGTTGAAGCGGTTTTGTGTAATTCAAACAGAAATTGTAAATATGTCAAGCATATAAATACAGTTAAAGGAACTTAAAATTAAGAATAATTTAACTTCAATACTTTTTTGCACTGTCAAATTCAATCGGTAGCGTAGGTTGAAAAGCCCTTTGGTTAATGTGTAAAAGAAATTTATATTTTAAATGAATTGTAAAGCCTTCAGTGATATAAGTAGCGAATTTATATTTTCTAAACTGAGAGCTTATTTTTCGTGAAAGCCCTCCTCGATATACTAAATAGTAGAGTTTCTTTAAACAAAATATGACCTGCAGGATGAATCTCAAAAAACATTTTCTTTTTTACCTTGATTGTAATTTTACCTAAAGCTTATACACTTTCAGAAGTTACAGAATTGGTAATAAAAATATCAAGAGATAAGAGCTACATACACGGCATAAAAACAGTAGTAACATACGAGGCTTGCGGGAAAAATTTCTGCAAATGGTTAAGAAAACACAGATACAATTTAGTAAATGGCTTTATTGTTTTTTAAAATATTTGCCCTTAGCATCAGTACACTTTTGCATACGCTCAAACCAAGATTTAAAGCATTTCTTCCAATCTGAAGCTGGTACCTCAAAAACCAGTTGCCTAAATGTCTCAACGGTGCTTCAGGCGAAGAATAACGCTCACCATGCATCTTTTTTAATTGTCGGGAACAGAAAGAAGCTAGATCAGGCGAATACGGACAATGCGACATCAATTTCACTTTTCACTGGCTAGACAGTCGACAGTTTGTGAAGCTGTGTAGACATTTGCATTGTCATGGTGAAGAAGGATGCGCCGATTTGGATTATTTTTTCTGATTTCACCGATGACTTTCGGCAAACAAATTGTTGTGTACCAATTAACGTTTTGCAGTTCTTCGATCCTCTAAAGCTATGGTTGCCACATGTCCAGAAATACGGAAGAAACAAGCGATCATTTGCTTTGTCACATTGCGTGAACGTACAACTTTTGTGGATTTTGAGTCATCTCGAAACATCCAAACAGTGGATTGTTGTATAATTTCTGGCTCGTATGACTAGATCCAACTTTCGTTGAATGACTTCAGTTGAATATCTTCACGCTAAAAAAGGTTTTGTTGGTGCAGCAAGAAATTTAGTGGAATGTTACAACTATAAAGGCATCAGCATCACCCTGAGCTTGGCGCACTGTTATGCCAGCTTATCTACATTCATCGCTTTCGTATTCACTTTGCGTTGCATCTTAGGTACAGAAATTGTGCATTGTTTCCTTTATTGGAAAGAGCAGAATAAAAAGTAAAGGGTTGCAGAGTGGTTTTTATGCAACAGACCTTTATATTTGTTCTGCATTTAATGAGAAAAAAGTAACAGTAGAGAATACCGCGCTAAGCTTGCAAATTCTGGGTGAAAATCTGTTTTAGATGCAGTGTAGAAAAAAAATTAATTCTTGAAGAATCTTCAAATTCTGAAATTCTGTTTCTGCCAAACGCGAGATTCCGAGATCCGTTTTTTTGGATGGGGTTTCTGGACTCCGGAACTAAAGATTCCATATTAGCAGTTAATTATCATTCTTCACATTTTTTAGAAACTTACTCTGAGTAACTATGGTAGTCTCTATAAAGCAGATCTCAGAACATGGTCGTTTGCTTGCTCGCCATTCTATAGTGCTTTCTTATATAAAAGTTGACTAACAAAATTGTTAATATTTTTATTCCTGGTCTTTTGAAACATCTCCCGTTCAAATCGTATCACTCGGTCGCCTAACAGCAGTTTCAAGAAGGAGAGGTTTCTTGAAGAATTTGATGTAAGCCGGTTAGGAATATAAGAATAATCTAGGGACAAAACGTGCTCCTTTATTTTTCGATGGGATGCACCGTGTTCAAATCAAGTCAAATATTCTGAAGTCTAATAATATATCTCTAAAACAATATGTTTAAACGAACTGAATTAATATATGTGTACATAGAGATAAACAATGACCACTACCTTATGGCTACGTTAATCCTAAATACGCTTTTACATTTTCTGTAAGTATTTGCAAGATACACTGTATGTTTCAATGAATATTTTCACTTATTAAATTCCACCCATGAAAGTTAATTTGAATATCTTTTCTATTGAAAAATCTAAGTTTCTCAGACATTTGGAAGTTTTGAAGTGTAGTTCTTACTAGTTTTCTTTGCATGATAAAAATTTCTTTTCTTAAGGTTTTGAGTGGTTGTATTCGAATTATAAATGAGTCTTTTTATATTCTTTTCACACTTCTACCCTTTAAGTTACATCAGAAGCAGTAAAGTTAAAGCTATGTACCTAACAATAGCACTTAAGAATGGACACCATTACGTGTTAGCTCGGAGCGAAGCGCAATGATTTTTGAAACTTTCAACACAAATCTAATTATTGATGTTTTTTACTGTTATAAAACTGTAATGAAAAGATCTTTAATATAAACTTATCTTAGATACTATTTGAATGTAATTAAATAGAAATAAGACAACCACTAGAAAGAACATCTTACTATCAAATTCAAGAAGTTTTAAATAAAACATCTTTTCATGAATTTCTAATATTTACAGAAAAAAAAACTCCTATTAACCCAGATAAAATGTGTTTTTGAGATTCATTTGTATTCTTGCAATATAGTTCCAAAAGTAAAACAATCACACAGTCAAGAAATTATTATGCTGCTCACGTTCCAAAAAAAATTATTAAAATATAAGAAGTTGCGAAAGTCGGCCTGCAACGTACATACGAGATGGTATAACTTGAAATAAGCTAAAGATGAAGGCTGAAGCGTTATCACTGACTTATCGATTATACTTTACAGTCTTTTTAAACATTGTTTTTTAAATAAGGTAATTTTATAAGGGAACATTATTTCATATATTTCAAGCAGATACCTACATTTTGTAACACAGGCAGATTTTATGTTAGATTCTTTGGTGAACATTTTGTACAACTATTACTTGTTGCACCAACAAAGTTGAACTTTTAATTACTTCATTTTGTAAGCGGTTGTTATTTAGTACCGTGAACGAAATATCTCCAGGTTTGCCGTGAGCCTAAGAATAGATAACCAGTTAAGCAGTAAACGCCGAAGCATACGAGAAGAGCAGCAGGTAGAACTAGAACTAGAAATTGAGAGATTTGTGAAAACTAAAAAACTGTTTTACGGTTTTATTTTAATATTTCAATTGTTGTTGATTTGAAAGTTCCAGTCATAATACTTAGAATTTCCTGAAAAATTCATTTTTAAAATAAGCTGACTTTTTGAAATTTCTCGAAAAGCAGTGGTAAATAGGATCACAATTCTATTATTATTCTTTTTAATGAACTTAAATTAAAATTGTCCTGTGGCATACAACCAGATTATCAATTTCATATCAATATTATTTGTTTGTTACATTGCTTATTGTTTATTGCTTACTATTATTATATTCTTCAGGTCGTACACTTTATTGAAATGGCAACTCAGAATTTTATCATTGAATGACTTGCTTAAATCTTCTAAATTTATTACAGAATTGGTAATAAAAATATCAAAATATCATCATTCCAAGGTTAAAAACTGTGTGTATACTACCAAGATGGGGTGCATATACAATTTTAAATTACACACCAATAATGCTCGATAGTGATTTATTTATAAAGTACCAAATCATTTAAAAAGTAAGAAACAAAAGTTCACTTACAATTATTACAAAGTTTCATTTTCTTTACAGTACTGTGTTGTATATAGGCATAATTCTTACAGTTGCTACATCGTTTGCTGACTTTCGGACACGCTTTCTTGGGCAGGCGTAACATCTTCCCTGAGCACGTGCTTCTATAAAAGATCGTTTTATGGGAGCTCTTTCTTCTCTTAGTTGGAAATTTGGAAGAACTAGTTTAAATTTGCGTGTGTAAACCTGTCACATTCCTCCTCCAGCGCTCCAAATGAGGCAAAGTTAGAGATTTACCTAACTTCACACAGCAAATGCGTTAATTTCTGCTAAATATAATAAATTATAAAAAATCACCATAAGCCAGCGCAGAGTTTTTCTCTTCATACTATACTCCGTAGCAAGTTTGTTGACAGGTTTTCAGGCTTACTCCTCAGGAGAAACCAGTGCATCGTGGTGTTTTCTTGACAAAAGTTTAACTGCCTTATTTTCATTGGGAACATATTTTTCCTCATGGTGCCACATATCGTTAGACCTTTCTCTAATAACCCATTCGCGAGTGGTACGCTAGTAAAGAAATTGTCTGTGGTAATATCGTATCCGGCTTGCAAGTGATTTGTTAAATCTGGCACTACTCTTTTGCCTTGTTCTTCTTCGGGCTGATATTTCCTTGTTTGCCTAAATAAACTTGCATATTGTGTGCATACGCAATTTTGTTGTCAGCAAGCATCCAAGTTTTTAAACCATATATATATACGGCTTACTTTTCATGTACACTTTGAACGGTGCCTTTCCGCGAAACAACAACAACGGACCCGACCCGCAGATCCCTTCAGAGTTCGCTCCGGACCAGCCAGACCCGATATATCGTAGTAAGGTTGTCGCCAATTTGCTCTCAAACCCATTCTATCCTATCCGTTAACCGCGTGTAGCAATTACCTTACCAAGTGCCCTTTGCTGCTTCACAGCAGCAAGAACAATCATGAATTGACTTTGATCCTAAACAATCCACTAGCAAGGCCATAAATCAGGTTTTAGCGCCATTAAAATTCACCTTCTTTGCTTGCTGAAGATCTTTAGATCAGAAGGGGCTTACTGCACCGACACTTTTTACTTTTAATTGTCAATATTTAACTGACAGACATTATTTTTTATGTAATACGGTACAGTAGATTTAATATACTTTTTACAAAGTATTTCTTTACATGCAATGTATTTTTTACTAAAAATTGCAAAATGAAAGGTGAAAAGTTGCAAAGTAGCTTGGTGCAGCGTGCCTTGGTCTGACACTAAACAAAGAGAAATGTTCAGTCCTTTAACTTGAGGTTGAATATCTACAATCCTTTATTAGCAATAAAAAATCAAGTCTTCTCCATCGAAGATCAAGCCAGTTTTAAAGTTTCCACAGTTACAAGTGCACATGACATAAGGAGATTTCTTTAGTTAGCATCTGTTTTCGTAAGTTTATTAAGGACTTTTCTATGCAAACCATTGACCTTACTAACAAAATTATCTACACGATAATTATGGAGTAAAACGCAAAAAGATGCATTTGAATGCTTAAAATGGAAATTAAGCAAAGTAGCAGTGCTTAACACCCCTTGACGCAAAGCTAGAAACTGAATTACACACTAACGTTAGCAAAGATGGTCTAGGAGTTTTCTTCCTGCAAAAGCAAGCAAATAAAAATTGAAAAGCACTGTCTTACATGAATCAGCAAATCCCAAGTGTAAAGGAAATTATCAATTGTGACTGCGAAGAAGCTTAGAAACTATTTGTATGGGTGAAGGTTTATTGTTATGACGGATTGTAAGTACTTCAAGTGAAAGATTTGTCTCTCAGAATTAGGCAATGGTGGTTAGAGCTGAAAGTCTCTAACTTTGACTCAGTTTATCGTGCCGGAACGCAAATGGAACATGTCAATGCTCTCAGTAAAAATCTCCTAGCAGCCAATTTCATAAAAGAGTCAGATTGCTTGTAATGTTTGCAATCACAAGATATTGAATGTATAGGGATAAAGAGAAATATAAATGAAAGGGCGACAGAAGATTGCTACAAAACGATAAACGATAAAGTTTGTAAGATCAAAAGAAATTAATAATTCGAAAAGATGCTCGTTAGAAGATTTTTTAATCGGTTTTAAAAAATCTTGAAAGCTTTATTGTCACAAAAATATTGGTTCTCTTAAATTGGGTTCTTTAAAAACTGTTGGAAAACACTGCTAGACATCCTAAATATATGGTTCCATTACAAGCTCACAGATCACGTCAAAGATGCATACCACAGTCAAATTCCTTGAACTACTACAATTTGCCTAAGGTTTACATTTCTGTGTGTTATATTTTAGATTACCGTGCTTGTGTGAACCTATTCGTTTTTTATGTGCAAAAATGTGATCTGGCATGCTGGCTTGTGACATCAACAAGACTCGGGCTTTAGGGGTCTTTTCAGGAAGGTAGGCTTGTTATTGTCTAAGTACATTTAGCAAATAGAATAAACACTTCATTTACCCACCGCTACCCAAATCAGTAAATCTGCAAATGCAAAAATTTGTAAATCTCAAGCAACTGTTGCGTTTCTTTAATTACGAGGCCTTTAAAGTAGTGAAATAACATGAGTGCATATAGACATCAATCTGTTGCAACAAAACAGAAAAGAAAATCTGGGCTAGATAAAAGTTAGAAAAAATACCAAAATTCTAAATCAAATAATAACACAAAATTTAAAAATTGTTTGTTTATGTTTGTGTACTACTTCGCTATTTATTAAAGAACCCGGAAAAAATCTTGCATACAAGCTCAGTGCTGTGTGGGTACAACTTTGTTTAAACCCGATTGCAAAAAATTGATAAATCATGCTCAACAGTTTGAATTACTTATGTAGGCCCATTTTTCAGGGCACCAAACGTCAACTCCTATGTTGTAATTGACGCTTTTATCAAGTTTACATGAATAGAAGCTGTTAGGACACTAGCACAAAGCCCGTAATTAGATGCTTACAACTTGCAATGATATTTTAGGACCATAGGGTAATCTAAACTAAATTCAAGATTCCAACCTTTTGCCAGTTAAAATCATAAGTACCTAACCCAATGTTACGTCATCACATAGGGATCAAAATCTCTGCAGACTCCGGGGCTAGGGCCAATCCGACTTCCGAAGGCTCGCTGTGGAGTTTTAAGATGAAAACGAAAACAAACAATTGATCTTGCAGAGAAGGATTAAAGAAATTCTAGATTGTCTTTGGCACAAAATATTAAATTGTGATATATTGACAAGACAGTGATGGAGGGAGTATTTTTAGTTTTCGAGTCAAATCAAGACATAACAGGAAGAAAAGATAAAAATCTCCTTCACTTGCGAAAATGGACATGTCCGGGAAAAATAATAATTACAGATAGAAGGAAGGTGTTCACAAATAAGGAAATGGCCGATTTGTGCAAAAAGGAGAATATTCGGCATGTACAAAACGCAATAGCAGGTCAGATGTAATGGACTAGTCAAACGATTTAATACAGAAACTCTTAGTTCTTTAACAACAAAATTTAACCCCTGGAAATATTTACAAAATGGGTTGCGTAAGACCTAACAATGTTTTATTATTTACTATAACTTGATTTTGTTTTGCGGTCTACACATAACCTTTATCGACATTCTGATTTTATGTAACTGACGCTCAAACAAGGCAATTTCCAATTAATAGTGAAGTAACGCTCTTACTAATTTACGACAATCAATGCTAATAAATTTGATTACAGAATTAATTTCTAATTTTTCTCTCTATCGCAATAAAACGATTGATTTTAAACAGCTACGTATATTGATATCACTCTAAAAGTGAAAGATAAAGTTTGTATCTGCTTGCAAAATTCGCGGAAATTCCGGTGTGTAACGTTCTCTCTGAAAGTACTAAATACAGCCTTTTTAACCACGAATACTTACCTATCTTGAGATTGATTACGAATGGAGCGGAATAGTATTGTATATCTTTCTCTTATTCTTTTTTCTTTGGTTAATGGATCACTAAAAGATTGATACTATTTTATATTACAATAATGTGTTCAACTAAATTCATTCCATTTATACCTGTTTAGTTTTTTTATTATAATTTGCCGAAGTTTTGGTTAACTACTTCTCTTCAAAATGGAATAGTTATTTCTAAACATTTAAAAGTTTTGCAAACATAATAATTATTGTAATAAATTTTTCATCTCATCAAGTTTTATCCTCTACCATCTTTATTAGTGTATCATTAAGATTATGGTAAGAAAAGAAGTAGGGCAGATCGCTTTACCTGAATTAGATCTTCAAATAAATACAAATAGGTTACAAATTATTTAATTGAAAGCAAATTTCAGTTTTTATATATTTCAATATGAGTTTAATACAAAATCTTATACATTCTAATAATCTCCTTTACAGATTTTCGTTAGCCATTCTTACAACCCTTCTCCAGCTTTTCCTGTCTCTGGTCCTGTCTCTCCAATTCTCACTGTTTATTTTTCGTAGATCTTTTAAAACGCTGTTGAGCCATCTTTTCCGTGGTCCTCCTTTTCTTTTTTTTTTTTACTATTGGTCTTCTATTCCGTATCAACTTGGTCATTCTGTCGTTCCTCAATCTGTGCACATCTTATTCGTCGTGCTTTTACAGCTGTTGTTATTTTTGGTTCCACGTATAGTGCTTCCTTGTTTGTTCTTCTCCTTCATCTCTCTTCCGTGTTTATTCCTCCATATATTGCTCTTAGTATTTTCCTTTCCCATCTTTCTAAGTTTTCTTCTTCAGTCTTATTTAGTACCCACGTTTCGCATGCATATTTAGTCGTAGCTCTGATTACCGTCTTATAAATTCTTTCTTTCGTTTTTGTTGACACTAGTTTTGATTTCATTAGTGATTTCAGCATTCCGAACTTTCTATTTTCTTTTGTTATTCTTGATTCTATTTCTTGTTCATGTCCATTGTTTCTTATTTTCACTTTTAGATGTGTAAGTTCATGGACCCTCTCAAACCTGTATGTCTGTTCTTCCTCTATTTCTACTGTTAGATATTCTTCCTTGTCCTGCTGGGTGTCTTCCATAATCAAGTATTTTGTCTTATCTTGGTTTATTTTTAAACCAAATCTTTTTGCTTCTTTTGCTATTTTTCTTATAATTCCTTTCAGTTCTTTTTTTGTTTTAGCTAATATTGTTGTGTCGTCCGCGAATGCTATTGGTGTTCATTTTTAAATATTGTTTCTTTCATCTTTATCTTACTTTTCCTCATAATCACTTCCAGTACTAAGTTAAATAGCGTCGTCGATAGGGGATCGCCCTTCAAATTCATTTAATCTTCCTCCTTTCCAGATTATTTCATTTGTTGTTTTGTCTAGTCATTTTAACTAGACTAACTAACTTGTTAGGTATTTTCAGCTCTTTCATAGAGTGATACATTTGTTTCCTATGGATTCGGTCATAGGCCTGTTTGAAATCGACAAAAAGGACAAATACTTCTTATACTCGTAACTGTTTACTTAAATTTTATTCAGCGTGAAGATTTGGTCCGTTACTGATGTGTTGGCTCTGAACCCTGCTTGGTACTCACCTACTATATTTTCCATGTACGCATTTAATCTACTTTGTAAGCAGTTTGCCAGTATCTTGTAACACGTCTGAAGCAGAGCTGTGCCTCTGTTATTTTTACATAATTGCTGATCTCCATTTTTATGTATGTAGCATATTTTTGCATTCCTCCAGCCTTTCGGTATTCTTTCTTTTTTCAAATTTTCTTGATAAGGGCATGTATTTGTTCATGCAATTGTTCGCCACCTGCTTTTAACATCTCTGCTGTTATTTCTACCACTTCCGGACTTTTGTTATTTTTTAATTGCTTAATCATGCTTCATTCTATTTCTAGTTCATTTCCTTCTATATCTTGTAGCATATCCTGTTCTTCTTTTCTAGTGGCATTTAGCAACTCTTGAAAGTAGTTCTTCCATCTTTCCAGAACTTTGGATGATTCGTCTAATAGTGTTCCTTCTTCACTTTGGATATAACACTTCGATTCTAGTATCCCTTTTATATTCTTTTCGCTTTTTGATAAAAGGGCCTTATCCCTTTATTTTGTAATTTGTCTCCTATTTCCTTTAGTTCATCTTCCTTGGATTTTATTTGTTTCTTTTTACATAATTTTTTCATCTCCCATCTTGCCTCCGTATAAACTTTCTTGTTTTTTCGTTTTCATTTCTTAACAAATCTTGTCTGGCTTCTCTTGCAGACTCTACTGCTAGACCAAACTCACCTTTTTTCTTTCCTAACTGTGTTGCTTATAACTGCTTTGCTTCCATCCGTTATTGTTGTTTTTGCATTTTTGCAGATTCCATCAATTTCTGTGTTTTGTATGTTTGTGGTATTTCTATTTTTGTCTTATATTTATGTTTTATGTCTTCGTTCTTCAAGAGGGATGAATCGAATTTTATAATTTTTTCCTTAGGTCTTACTTTTCTTTTATTTACATTATGGTAGGAAATGAAGTAGGGCAGATCGCTTTATCTGAATTAGATCTTCGAATAGATTCAAATAAGTTACAAATTATTTAATTGGGCGCAAATTCTAGTTCTTACTTTTATTTATTGCAACACTTTGTAACTCGATTAATTTATTCAAACTCCTACAAGTGCATTTACGAATACACTTTCTAGAAATATCTTTTAATACCTAAAGGCAAATATTTATTTAAAACTTGTCAGCATCTTTCAGGTATAGATTCCGAAATTGGAATAACTCTCTCTTAAAATTGACTTTAATGGTTTTGTCAGTTTTTAAAAGTTCTGGCGAGTTTGTGCGTTTAATTGAAAAAGTTAGGTTTGCTAACTCAACATTCTACAGTATTTGTTTTGTAACATTATGTTTTTGTTACAATTGCAGAAACCGGTGTACTTGATACCAAATACCTCTTCAAAAGTTAAATTGATTTGTAGAATTAAATACGTACAAGTAAAAAAGTTCTTTTAATCCAAGTTTTTTGTTTGTCTTGTTATTCAAGCTCAATTTATAATTCGAATAATCTGATTTCAGCACAAAAAAGTCAAGAACACAGACTTCTTTGTTTTCTTTTTAATGATGAGAGAAGTAAACCTGAAACAAAAAGTAAAAAAGATTTCTAATTTTTTTCCTAGGTTTGACTTCTTGGAGTTTATGCACTTTTTACGATACAAATAAAGTAGATCTATCTTTGTTTTTAAATACTACTTTATTATTCCTACAGTGAAAACTCCCTTGAGCTGATATTGACGGTCATCAATTTTTTGTCCATACAATTTCCGCTAAATAGAAAGTTATTTATTTTGCAAAGTTTATGCCAGGGTTCCTAATAAGGTTCGTTAAAAAAGTTGTCCGCTTATAAGAGATATTGGGAGGAACTGTGTGAATATCAATAAATTTAAAGAGAAAGAGTACAATTAATGGGGCTATGATACTGAGCCTTTCAATAAAGACCAACTAAATTTAGAAATAAAGTAAAAAACCAACAAATTAACCCCTATATTCACAGGGTGTTTCAGATAAGATGAGCCAAGGGAACATCCCGATTATTTGAAGGGATACTAAAATGATGCTTACTGCAGCTATCAAATTCGGTTAACTGTACTTTCATTGGCCTTTGGTTTTACTGGAAAGGACATCGTTTTTTATTCTAAATGAAATACCCTGTATAATACAATGAATTATTATTTCTTATTTGTTGCTGTCGTTATACTGTTTTAAAAATACTAACTTTGTTATTCATTTTTTAGTTTAACCTAATGAAAGGTTTTGCCGCACCTGAATATAATTAAGCAGCGCTAGTGTACTTCCAATTGTAGAAAAATCAATTTTAGTCTTTAATGTTTAAAAGTAATCGTGATATACGAGGTATGTGAGAAAAGTAATGAGACTGATTTCATACTAACCAAAGTTTTTATTTTTTTCAAACAACAATGTTATCCCCTTCAAAGTAGTTCCCTTGGGCAGCTGTACACCGGCGGAGTCGTTGTTCCCACTCTTGGTAGCAGCGCTGGAAGTCTTCAACTGGTATGGCTTTTAACTGTTCGGTCACAGTCTTTTGAATGTTCTCCAGAGTTCCAAAATGACGTCCTTTTAGGACATGTTTTAATTTCGGGAAAAGGAAAAAGTCACAAGGACTCAAATCAGGTGATTAGGGGGGATGAGGAACAACAGTAATGCGTTTTGAGGTCAAAAATTCACTGATGGAAATTGCTGTGTGACACAGAGCATTGTAATGATGTCTGTCAAAATTTAATGCACGGTGAAAGTGTTTAAATTTAACTGTTCACTCATCATCCTTATTGTTAAACGACGGTCTGATCTCATAAGAGCCCTCACACGTTCAACATTTTCGTCAGTTTTTGAAGTTGAAGGTCTCCCTGAGCGAGGTTCATCTTCAACGTATTCTCGGCCGTCCAAAAATGATTTGTGCCAGCGGAAAACTTGTGCTCGTGATAAGCACTGTTCCCCATAGACCTTTTTCAACTTTTCAAAAGTCACACTCGCGGATTCACCAAGTTTAACACAAAACTTTATTGCACAACGTTACTCTAAATTCCAATGCTCCATTTCTGTAACACACAACAAAAACACAACTTCGCTGATGGCGCTGTCAAAAATAATGTGTTAGCTGTACGGAGTTGTAACTCGGACTGAGGAAGTGGAAGCGATAAACAAACCGGTTTAGCACAGGCCGGTGGACACAACGTTGCCAGATCTCTCGCAGTGTTGCCAGTCTCATTACTTTTCTCACACACCTCGTACATAGTGATGAAGCAACCCAAATCGTAGTTCTTCATTCATTCATTTGCTACTTCAAAATCTATGGATCTTCCACGCTCTGCAGCATAAAAACTGCAGGAGCCTTTACTACCAAATGAAAACAGATTTCGCATTCGCTTAAATCACGATATCAGATAGCAGACACAAAGCGCGCGATAAGGAAAATGAAGAAAAAAAACTCCTAAACCTAAAATTAAATTTATCTTCCTACAATAGGACAAAATGTAATTTTTCCTCTTAGAAGTTTGCCGTTCTCAGATTCCAATATTCTAACTTTCTAGTCGCCTTCTTTTAATTCTTTTCCTTCCATCGTTTTTGTTATATATGTTTTCCATTTTACGACTGGCCGTCCTCTTCTTCTTCTTCTCGTTGACCATTCTAAAATCCTTTTTGGCTACTTTTTTTCTCCCATCCGACTGTTCTCTAGTCTACTAGCAATCGACGACTTTACCTCCATGTCTCTCCATATATCTTCTGTCCTAATTTTATCCATACGAGTGTATTATAGGCATCGTATTATATAGTCTAATTCGACTGTTCTTATTTGATGTCTATGTTTGTTCGTTAATGGCCATATCTCCTCCGTATGTGGTTACACTTTCTATCACCGTACTGAACATCTTTCTATTTGTTTTTTTTTGTGAGGTGTCTATTCCAGATCGTTCCATTTAGGGCTTTCGTGGCTTTCTTTCCCTTTATTATTTTTTCTTGTATGTCTCTGTTTATTTTTCCCGTGTTTGATATTATTGTACCCAAGTATTTGTATTCTGTGTACGCTTTAATCGTTTCTTCATCGATATTTAAGTTATTCCTTTGTCCTCCTACGCACATATATTCGGTTTTCTTTATATTTATATTTAATGCTCACTGTATGTATGTTTGTAAATCTACAAAAGTCGTGTGTGTCTCGTTATGTTTTGCTTTGTTTTTTTTTCTGTAATCCGTCTTACTACGTAAATGTTATCTGTGCATGATCGTCCTTGTCTGAAATCACTTTGTTCTTTCGAGAAAGCACTCATCTGACTTTGTACTTTATTTTTTATTATTCTTCCGAATAATCTAGTTATGGTTGGTATGATACTAATGTCGCGGCAGTTATGGCAGCACTTTTTGTCTCGCTTTTTGTAGATTGATATTGTGTGGGATATATTCCATTCTTGCGGGATATCATCTCCTGATTCTATCTTTTGTAACATGAGCTTGCTGATTTGTTGTTCTTACTTTCTTGCAGTGCCCTCTCGATATCTTTTTCTTTTGTTTCGAGGGTCTCTTCCGTTACTGCTATTTCGTCTGGTATCTTTCTTCTTGTTTGATATTCTGGTCTTGTTTTTTGTGATAACATTTCATAATGGTCTACCCATTTTTTGGGCGGAATTAATTCAATATAATTTCCTTTCTTTGTTTTTTGCCTCAAACTGCGGGTTGCTTTCCACGCTTTCCTCGATTTATTGTAAATTATCGTACCACTTATGTTCCTGACACGTTATCCCAATGTTCGTTTTTTTCTATCTGACTTTTGTAGTCGATGTATTCCCGACGTGTTTGTGGTGTTTTATCAGTCAACTATTTGTTGTACATTTCTTTCTTTAGTTGTATTTTCTGTTTCAATTCTTCGTTCAATACTTCTCTTCTCTTAGATTTTCTTTTTTCTATTCCTAATGCTTCTTGCACTGCGCTGTGTATGTGTACCAGGTGTATACCTATGAAATGAGACTTTCAGCTATTAGACCACAGATGTCGCTAGGAGTATTTTTAAACTGTCCCAAATGTCTTATTTTTTTCGTCTGTCATCTGTCAACAATATTCAATTCATTGTTTGTGATGTTTCATACAACAACGCATTTTTTTCGCTCTTAAAAATGTCGAATTTCGTGCCTTCAAACTACGATTTGCGGACATCGTTGATTTTCTGTTATCAATTGAAAGAAAACGCTTCTCAAGCTCATCAAATGCTTATAGAAGCTTACGGTGGACATGCTCTAAGCAGAGCACAGTGCTTCAGGTGGTTTGAAAAAATTCCGAAGTGGTGATTTTAGCGTGGAGAACGAGGAACGTGGCCGGCCACCGAAAAAGTTTGAGGACACCGAATTGCAAGCATTGTTGAATGAAGATGATGGTCAAACGCAAGAAATGATGGCAGAGCAGTTGGGAGTGACCCAAAAAAACCATTTGCAAACGTTTGAAAGACATGGGCATGATTTTAAAGGTCGGAAGATGGGTGCCGCATGAACTGACTGAAAGGCAGCAAGAGAACCGAAAAACCACTTGTGAAATGCTGCTCTCCCGGTTCAAAAGGAAGTCTTTTTTGCATCGAATCGTTACGGGTGTATTTCTCCAATCCCAAGCGTAAACGATCGTATGGTCCGCCCGGCCACAAGCCAAAATCAACGGCCAAACCAAATCGCTTCGGCCGCAAGGCAATGCTGTGTGTTTTCTGGGATCAGCATGGTATGATTTGGTACGAGCTATTAAAACCAGGTGAAACAGTTGACGGTGCACGCTACCAACGACAATTGGCCGATTTGAACAGCGCTATACACCGAAAACGCCCAGAATATGCCGATCGGCGTCACAAAGTAATTTTTCTTGAAGACAATGCACCACCACATCGAACAAGAGCGACCCGGGAATTGGTGGAGACGTACGATTGGGAACCGCTGGTGCATGCGGCTTACTCACCAGACTTGGCGCCTTCCGATTATCATTTGTTTGCATCGATGGGCCACGCACTTTCCGAGCAGCGCTTCAATTCTCACGAAGAAGCCAAAAAATGGCTCGATGATTGGTTTGCGGCCAAAGACGGCCAATTTTTTTGGCGCGGCATTCACAAATTGCCTGAGAGATGGGTAAAATGTGTCGCTAGCGATGGCTATTATTTTGAAGATTAAATTTGTAACCATTTTTTGTTAATAAACGTTTAAAATTGAAAAAAAAGTCTCATTTCATAGGTATACACCTAAGTATACTCGCTTTTCTCTGTTCATATATTTCATTAACCGACTTATTTTCCATATTCGTATCTAGTGTCCCCTCTAATCTGTCCTGGAATAGTTTTTATATACTTTTTTGTCTTAGGAGGTCTATGTTGTATTAGAGAGTATCTAGTTCTTCTACTGGTACCTCTTCTTCTTCTTCTTCTCTTTGATCTATTGGGGGTCGTTTTCTTTTACAAACAAACATTCCCACAACTAAATGGTGGTCGGATCCACATTAGGCTTATCGGTATACTCGTACGTCTTTTAACATAATATTCTGGTCTCTCTTAACGATTACTAAATCTATAGTGGATCTGAGTCCTAGTTCAGGATGGATTCTAGTATATTGAAGAACGTATTCGCTATCATCAATCTATGCTCTCCGCATAGGTTGCACAGCCTTCTTCCATTATCTATTACTGTATCTTTTCTGAATTTTCCCACGACATCATTCTTTTCTTCTCTGCCTACTCTACTATTCATATCTCCGGTTACTACCAGTTCGTTTTTTTCATTCACTTTCTTTATTTGTTCGTCTAGTGTGTTGGAAAAATTTTCTTTTCGTCTGTTCACACACCCTTATTTATCGCGTATACTCCAACGATTGTCATCATTTGTCCGTGAATTTTCATTGGAATTTTTATTATTCGGTCGTTTATTTCTTCCCACTTTAATATTCATCGTCCATTTACTTTTTATTACTACTGATACGCCAATTTTCGCGCTTTCCTCTCTTGGTACCCCTTCCATACATGTACATATTTCCCAAATTTTCCTTGACCTGAACCTTTCTTTTTCGTCTCTGTTAGTATTACTACGTCTAGATTCATTTTTGCTATTTCTGTAGTTACTTCCCTTCTCTCTGTTGCCAGTCCCTGTACGTTCCACGTTCCTATTCTCACAGTCTGTTTTTGTTGCCATTTTCGTCTTTTGGGTTTCTCGTTTTGTTTTCGAGGCTCTTCTTTGAAATTTCTAGCTCCTCTATAATTCTTTACGGGGGTGGGTTGCTAACTCATCGTTCCAACCTTCCTCCTTTATCCTGGCTTTGGAGCGGCAGCAGCATCCGGTGTACTACTCAATCCACACACCTTCATTTGCTGCGGGCAGACTTAACCCAATACAAAAATTTTGTTGAACTCCAAAACAAAAGCAGAAATAACTGCTTATTCAGGCGACGGCACCTTCTAAATCTGTCTTAATCTTAACTGCTGACGCTATTACAATTCTTAGATATCCTCCGTGAGCACGTTCACCAGCTGCCCAATGCGGGGATGAAAGATTACTCCAGGACTAGATATAATTAAATAAATAACAGAAAACTCTAAAAGGGGTTAAAAATGGAAAAAACATTGCAAACAAATATCAATTTGCTTTCAGAATTCTCACAAGGAGCTTAACTTAAGTGGGAGAGGCTCGGACTTCATGGGTCTCAATTTACAAGAGTCTCTCAGAATTTAAGGGGGCTGAAGCTTTTAAACGAGTACATCCTCTACTTAGGTAAGAAGGTACAAGGGGAATCTGATTGGAAAACCAAGTCACGCATGCAAACCTTGATCGAGTGACCGAAAAGAAGGGTCTTGCAATTTAATACGTGAAAGATAATCTTCTCTGGAGAAATAAACTTACTCCATTATTAGCAATAAATTGCCTGTATCTGTCATCTTTACAGCATTTTTCTTATAATAAATAAAAATTGAATGTACGCTACAATAAAACATTTAAACAGATTTTATAACGAAATGTGTCCAACCATTTACTTCTTGAAGTATTTTATCTCGAAAACAGAATTTTTATTTTACATTTATCAACCTCTTAAGTTTACCTTTTAAAATTAGAAAATGTCTGTTTACTCTTAAAGCAAATAGGTTCTTTATAAATATAAAGAAAGACTCGTTAACACAAACGCAACGAAATGGATTTTAAAGGTGAATTATATTCTTTGCATGTTATTTAAATTGCAGGGTGGCTTAATCGCAAAATCGTTCAAGCTGCACTCGATTAAGGATAAAACACAAAAATTTGGTAGATCTCGAAAAGTGTTGATTCCTATACTACTACACTCTAGTTGTAACTTATTATTTATTTTATTATTTCATGTTTAATGTTCACTTGAATTACTTTGGTAATCTTTATTAAATTAATTTAAATAATATAAAATAAACTTTTACTCGTTTAATTCGCCAAAGCCATACATTTAAAATATTGTTAAATAACTTTTAAAAACTTTTTGTAAAATAAAAACAAAGATTTCCAACATTTTATGTTTAAGTATTAGTATTCTATATATCATGCGTAAATAACACTGATTAACAAATTGAAACTCTTTTTTCCGGTTCCTAGTTACAAATAGGTGATATTGGATTACGTTTTCATGCTGAATTCAAATCTTCTTTTGGTTTTTCCCTAGCACGTATAGTTTCCGAGAAAAACATTATTTTGTTTAGAAATAAAACGCTAAAGTAATTAGATGCATTTTATATTACAAAATGTACATAAAATCCATTAAAATATTCTATTTGGCAGTTTTCTTTTGTGTCATGATGTATTAGAGTCTTTTCTAATCAGTAACCAACAGTAATCACCCAACATGTTCAAATTCCATCTTCCCTGATACCGGTTTTCCAACGTTGAAAGGTCTTGATGGAAACGCTCCCCATGCTCATCACTCACAGCTCCCAAATTGTCGGAGAAAAAATCCAAATGGGAATGTAAATAATGCATCTTTAGCGACATATTACATCCCATTTTACGGTAAGCTGTCAACATTTCGTGGACGAGGTTTTTGAAATTTTCCACTTTGTTGCTGCCCAAAAAGCCCTTTACGACAGATTTGAAACAATTCCACGCCACCTTTTTTTTTCCTTGTAGAACCGTATTGAAACAAAATTCTTTATCAGCCCTAACTTTATATGCAAAGGGGAAAAATAGATGTTGTTTCTATCCACAAGGATTTCATGTAAAATATTTGATTCTCCTACAACTATCTGCCTACTTGGCCAACTTTTCACAATATAATGCTGCGATTTAGCACGACTGTCCCACTCGCACATAAAGCAACTGTATTTTGTAAATCTCAGTTGCATTCCTAATAACAAAGCTATAACTTTTAAATCTCCGCAGATTTTCCACTCTTATTGTTTATAGTGTACGCTCGTTCATAGTTTTATAAGATTCTTTTAGGTGAACTGAATGTGCAATGGGAACTGAAGGTAATGCATTGCCATTGTGCAATAGAACTGCTTTCAAACTAGATTTATATGCATCAATGAACAGTCGCCATTCTTCTGGTTTGTGTTTACTTCCAAGGGTTTCTATCAAACCGTCAACATCACTGCAGTAAGTAAAATGGTCGTCCATAGAATAAAATTCAGAAAACTTCTTTTCGCGATTACGAAAATGATTAATTTTGGTACTGTGTTCCAAGAAATTCCAACTTTTCAATCGGGAGCCAAGCAATTTGGCTTTGGTTTTGCTTAAGCTGACACAGTTGTGTCTGTGTGATCAAATGTGGCTTAGTGGGATCTGAAGGAATAAACTCTGGATTATTGCTAGAAACAATGTCGACGTTTTCTTCATCTGATGCTTCAGATGTTTCTGGTGGCACAGGAACTGGAAGATCAGTACAGTGGCCAACGGGTCTTACCGCCGATGTTAAATTAGGATACACCACAGATTTTTTATTTTTGCAGAGAAGCCTGCTATCTTTGTTATGCAGAAGTAACAATCGGTTAGATGATCCTTTTGTTCCCTCCATATTATAGATACTGCAAAGGGCATACATACACGGAAACTTTTTATCCACCGTCGAAGGCGATTTGCACAAGAAACACAACGAACATGTGATGCCCATTGCTTATCTTGATCTCCAACTTAACATTCAAAGTGCAGCCGATAAGCTCTCCTTATTAGCGCAGTAAAACATCGTTTTTGGTGTTTAGCAGTAAACACTTCACAAACGTAACAAGAACTGTCCGGATCGTTCGCATGTTTACGGGACATGATTAATGTTTCTATAGTTATCACTCGAAACACAAGAAATTTTCTTTGTTAAGCAGTGATAATGCAACTTTATACAACTTCACTCGCTCCACAAAACAGTGTTACTAACACTGAACAAGTTCATACATAAGTGATCTCACTTATAGAAAGTTGAAATAATATTTACAAATATTTATCAGAGTGACATACCTATTGATGACATGTTACTAGCTTTCTAATATATGCAGAATGCAATTACCTCATTTCCAAAATTTCTTATCGCTAATACGTAATTGCCTAATGTAATTATAATTAGACTGTCCACTGGAACTTCAAATGCATATATTTCAAAAACTACCCTTGATAGAAAAAATCTGAAAACAGATTTGAATTCAGAATAAAAAACTACGTAAGGATTGCTTAGTTTTGTTTAAGAACCAAAAACTTTGTTAATCAGTGTAATGAGCTTTTTATTAAATGAACTTTTTCCAAACCTATGGTATTTTGTTAATAAATTGTTTACTATTTGCTATGCTTACTGAACATACCAAGAGAATAACTCGAGTAAAATGATGCTCTCTCAAAATCGTTTAACAGTAGAAACAACCAAATTTCAAAAAACTAGAAGACACAGATTTGACACAAACTCTTACTTTTACGCTTACCTTTAAGGTTGTTTTGAATTAATGAATATATATATATATATATATAATTAAAAGAGATCCTCTTTAAAACAAGATTGCGCTAATAGGCAGTCATCATCTTGTACATCTCCAATTTTCCAGCTCTTATAAATGATATACTCAGTGTTAGTTAGACTTTGAACTTTCGTAAAAGCAACTTCAGAAAAAGTTTTAGATGCAATTATAGCTTATTAAATGTTACAAATTATTCAAGTTTTAATATTTTTCTATAAAATTAATTTTTTATGTCAGCAGAGAAGTTTTCTTGTTTATATTTTATAAAGCATGAAAGTATAGTAAAGTAGATATTACGTGTTTACAATATCATTTCCTGTTTTCAGGAAAGCTAAAAAAATTTATAAATTAAATTTTAATTAACTGATCCAGATTACATTCAAGTGAATTCTAGATACTTTAAAGTTCAAGTTTCAGGTAAATGCTTTAGCTGAAAATTTCAAAGCAGTCAATTATCAAGAGAAGCAGGAATTACGTAAAAGAGCCAAAAGTACTTGCTTATTTATTTCTAAAAAACAACCTGTATAAGCTTTATTAGACTAGCGTCACTTCCAAGGAGTGTTTTGCTGCTCTTGAACAATGGTTTTTTGCCTCTGATATACTACAAAGTGATTTAAAGCGTAGTACACTCTGAGTTATTACGTATGTTCTATTTTGGGAAAGCTTCAAGTGGTTTTGCTTTTCTGTTTTCTTGTCATTTCACAGCAGGACCTAATGAAATTTAGATAAGTGGTAGTTGGATTTATTAATAGCGTACCCTTTAGAATTGTATAAATACGCAGCATGGATAATTCTAATTAAGCGCAGATTTCTTGAGAAATGAATCTAATAAACTAAAATACAATTTACCTAGTAGGGATATGTCTTCTAGAACGTTTTGGCAAAATTGTACATTTGTTAATTGTGCCTACATACGTGCATATAATGTAACACTAGAGGAAAGAAAAGACAAAAACAGACATTTATTTCGTATTCAAAATACAGAGGAGGTATTGGCACTAAAAAATTTGTTTGAAAATCTGAGGTCTACGTAGTTATGTATAAAGGATGTTACTTCATGTTATGTACTTATTTTAAAGGGTGAGTCTTGGGCCAATTCTAAGTCGAAAAGTTCATACAATTGTATGTCCTGAAATGCTTGGTTTTCGATATACAGGGTGTTGAAAATTCTATTTTTTTTATGGTTTGTCAAAACACTAGATACGAATAAGCGTCAAAACGTTTTCTTAGCAACGGACAAAGCTAACTTCATTTTTTGAAAACGGTTTTTGCTTAGGAACAAGTTGCAGAATCCACGTAATGAGTAATCTCGGTAATATTTTAATTACTTTTTTTAAGATGGTAAGCTACATGAAAAAAATGAAAGAAACTTTTTTATTTATAATTGAATAGTAATCAATAATAAAATAACACTTTCAGAAAAATCAGTAGCGTAACAATTATTTCGTTAAAATTGTATCGGAACGTAGTCATACTTATGCCACTAGTTAAATAAGAAAAATTGTTATAGGTCAAAAAGTGTGTTTTTATACTATTAAAAGCTATTCTAGAATTTAGTGTAGTATCTCAAACGGTTTTCAAAATTGTTGGTAAAAACCGAAAAAAAGTAAAATTTTAACACCCTGTATAAGCACACAACATTAAGTAACACCCCGTACAGCCGTGCTTCATTTTTTCACAAAAAACGCAAATAGGTTAAGAAGTCTGTTGAGTCTAGAAATTCTGAGATGAATATCTTGTACATCTAACATTAATTTTTTCAGAATTCTTCGCTTTGATAAGAAAGAGCTCATACTTTATTCTTTTCTAAAGAATAATAATCTCTAGAACAATAAGAGCAGTGAAAAGATAATTTTTTAACTGACTGGAAGCTCGCAATAATAACGTCAACAGTCAACAAAGAACTGTTATTTTTAACTCGGATTTGATGGGAACCAGTTACAGTTGTAGGAATCCGAATGATCTTTAGGAGCGTGTTATCTGTTTGGAGATACTTCTTTTGATTATGATGCTTAAGTTTCCTAGGAAAATAAAAATGTACAAGATATAATGTTTTAGTGTTACCTTTCTGCATGTTCTTAAGGTTTAATAAAGTGAGACAAAAGGGCTTCCTGTTGCCTTCCCTTTGTCGAAACAACAAAAAGATGCTTAGAGATTCTTGTACTAATTATTGAAAAGCTGACATTCTTTGTGTTTGAGGTAACCACATGCTGGGCCGGCGCTAGGACGCCTTTGTGTAATATACACGGTGATGCGTAATGCATTTAATGTCAGGTTCACTTATCTTATTCACTTCCGTTTAGCGCCAAGTCATCATGGCATATATGGCAAAAAAAGTTCGTTTAGAATTTACAAACTTCTGAAGTTCTAAATCCTACTTAGACGTTTAAAGTTATATTTTTTTTGTAATGTTAATGTATTAAATGTCTGAAAACTTTGAAGAAAAAGCTGTAAATCTACTCTAATCACTTGTAGACACTAAATAATCAACTAGAATGCAGAAGATTTTTTAAATAATCCATGGTACTGCGCTGATTGTACAAAAAGTCGCTGAGTGATGTTTCAGCTGTTTTTTGTGAGGCCAGTTTTGAGATTTTTAACAGCAGCAAAAGAACGTTAAGATCACTACCTAAAAGCAGAAAAGTCGATACAAACATAAAAGACTTAAAAAAAATGATGAAAGAGCTACTTACGGAAGTCAAGGGAATGAGAAAAAAACAGCAAAAATCTAAGAATGAAATCAAGCAATTGGTGGAAGATAATAAAAAAATTAAACAAAAGAAACGAGGTACTGGAAGACAGAATTACGGTGATGGAAAATGAAAAACGAAGAAATAACATTGTGATAAAAGAATTGAGAGTTGCAAATGAAAGTCAATCGCAATGTGAAGATATAGAAGTTTTTTTAGAAAATAACTTAAAGATAAAAAATAGATTAAAAGAGGCAAAAGTGGAAGAATATCAGGGCGGTTTCCTTAAAAGAAGGTCAACTGTTGAACAAATATTTATCATGAGGGAAATACAAGCAGAAAGTTGCGAGTTCAAGAAAGACACTTTAATAAAATTAATAAATTTCAAGCAAGAGTACAATAACATAATAAGAAAACAACTATACAGTGCTCTAAAAGATATATGAATTGGCAATAAGTCAATAAAAGTAGTACTAATGACACTAAAGAATACAGAAAATGTTGTTAAAATAGGAGGAAAGTTATTCAGAGGATTCAAAGTCAAAAGTGAATTACGACAAGGAGATCCGATGTCGTCAATATTATTCAATTTGGCGCTGGGAAAAATAATGAGAGAAACCTAAATAAACAAAACAGGTTTAATTTATCACAAGCGACACCAGTGTCTAGCTTATGCAGACGATGAAGTTCTGATAACCAGAAGTAAAGCTGAACTGGAAAAAGTGATAAAAAGGCTAGAGAAGTCAGCATGGAAAATGGGCTTAAAAATTAACGAAAATAAGACGAAGAATATGACACAGACAGAGAAAAAATTTAATCAAAACAATTATTTAAGGATTAGGACGGAAGAAGGTAAAGTATATAAATTCTAAGAAGTAGTCGGATTCCCATATCTTGAAGCCATATTTACAAGAAAACCAAACGTTACAGAAGAAATACAAGCAAAATTAGTAGCGGCGAACAATGTGTGTATGCATTGAACAATGTGCTAAGATTGAAGATCTGTTTGGGAGCAGTGAAAGTAAGAGCGTACAAAACAATTATCAGACAAATAGTGACGTACGCGAATGAAACGTGGACAATGGAAAAATTAGAACAAAAACAATTGGGGATACGGGAACGAAAGCTTTTTAGGAAAACCTATGGCGGAAAAATGGTAGGGGAAATATGGGAAAGAAGTTCTAATGAAGAATTAAAGGACTTGTATACCGAACCGGACGTAGTAAGTGTAGTTAAAGTGCAAAGGCTAATGTGCAGGGCACATAGAGAGGATGGTACAAGAAAGGGCGACAAATGCGGTATTGTAACACAGTATAGGAGGGACAAGAAGAAAAAGAAGGCTAAGATCGAGATAGAGGAAAAAGTAGAAGAAGATTTGAGGAAGATAGGAGTGTTCAAATGAAAGCAAAAGACGCACAATAGGAAGCAGTGACAGAAGATAGTAAAATAAGCCATGGTCCTACTAGGCCTGTAAAGCCATAACATATAATACTTACGTGATCCATACTGGAATTTTCTAATACATTCTTAACATTTTGGAGCAGTTTAATACCTCTGTTTCTATCTAATACTTCGTACAAGTTTTTTATAATTACTTTATTTTTAAGTTTGCTTAATTTACTATGTACACCCTCTACAATATCAACAATTTATCTTAATAAAGCCCTTTGCTTTCAAACTGCAAAATTGTTTCAGAAATACGCTTGAAGTTGCTTGAAATAATACTAAATCCTTGCGAATTACTTTTTCATTTACAGCATCTAGAGCTTCCGGTATGCTTTGTTCTTCTGTAGGATCAAACTCATTCAAAATTCTTTTAACCATTTCAAAATCTTCTGCGTAATACACCGCAGCCTCGATGTAGGTACCCCATCGTGTAACAATAGCCAAGATACATGGGTGCCTGCAACATCCCTGAACGTGACTAACCGGGAAATAGCTCTTAGAAAAACGGAGATCAACGTGTTCACATTGGGATACAGAGTGCGAATCAATTTAGCTACTCGATGTAAGCTATACGCTAAACACGTAACATGTAGCATTTTAAGATAAAATAATTGCAATCCAATCATAGCTTTCTGCATATTAGGTGCTGTATCAGTGCAAACCAATGGAACACGTGAATATTAGATTCTTTCTAGCCACAAAAGATCTAACTCGTCATTAAAAAAAGCAGAAATAGTTGAATGATTGGTTTTCTTTCTAAAATTTATATTGTCAATAGATATGATTTGTTCTTCTCTTCTTCACTTCCTAAAATTCCAAAAATAAAGTTCGCAATATATCTTATTTCGTCTAAGAAGAACCAAATATTTTTATCTTTTACTTTGTTCCTTAATTTTTCTAGTGTAGTCTGATATACTGGCACCACGTGATTGTTCTTTATTGCTGATTTGTCTGGAATATTTTGCTTAGTGTGTTTTACCAAAGACTTTTCGATAGTTTCATTTTGTAATTCTCCAAAGGCTATGTTTATAGATACAAATGCTGTGCACAAGTCTGTATAAAATTCTACTGGCTTGGGTCTTGGCTTTAATACAGCAGCCACTAATAATTGTTGTTTTTTGTTCTGGCTTTTTCTGTTCTTATTACTTCGATATTTTACGGCCCGCGGGTGTTGAATTACTTAGAATTTCTTTGTTGCTGTTATCGGAACTTCACACAGAATTTGCAAAATAAAATACTTCCATCAGCTGTAAAATCACTGATTTTTTCCACATACTGATCTAACGCAGAACTTATACTTCTTCTTTGTTTTGGCATTGTTGTACTCCTATATGTGTTATTTACCGTATAAAAATTCACCTGCAACTAACTTTTAAGCTTAAATTTGTTGGCAAGTAAATTATGAGAACAGTAGATATACACAGTTATTTGCCAGGTAAGATTTCTTATTGGTTTTATTAGTATCTCTTTCTTAAAAATTCATTGATAGTTTGATGTGATACAAGCTTATTTATTATTTAGTTAAAAAGATCAAGAACTCTAAGAACTGGACTTAAGAAGGACGAATTCCTATTACTAAATTACTTCTCATTTGAATATTTTTATTCTTTCAAAAATATACAATCGTTTTCAAAACAATGAAATGCAACAAATACAAAATCAAAAACATTCACTCAACGTCTGAGGGTAGCCTGCCGCTAATTTTGTAATACAGTCAAAATAAATTTCTTTTAAGATTTCACGTATTTTAATGTTTTTTCCTAAAAGTTTTTCAAAGCCTCCACTGAGCAATTATTATAGAGGTTTTAATTACATCATTGCTTAGCAACCACGATACGACGTTAACGTACGCCGTCTTTTAAAATATGTTTTGCAGAAACTCTGTTAAATTGATATGATTTTAATTTTAACTTTTACACTACAATTCGCCATTAAAGTTGTTAAATGGTGTGTAATAAATCACTTGTAAATCACTTCTGAATGAAACATGTTATTGTGTAATAAAGTAATAAATAATTTGGGCGTATTTCAGGCAGTTTCAAGAGCGTACAAATCCATGCAGGATGCCAGAATATTTCTTAATTCTGGGGAAGTATTAGACGCCAACATCAATCGGAGTCCGGCAGCTTATCTACTTAATCCTGCGTCTGAAAGAAGCAGGTGGTTACTGTTTTAGTGGTAAGATAAACACCTTCACATTAAATTTTAATGTTATTGCAGATATAAATATAACGTAGATAAAGAGATGACGCAGTTAAAATTTGTTACACCCAGGAATAAACTCATCGGAGCAATACATTGGTTTCCCATTCATCCAACTTCTATGAATAATACAAACACGTTCGTTTCGTCAGATAACGTGGGCTACGCTTCAATACTACTCGAGCAGCATTTTAATAAAGGAGAGTTGATTGGGAAGGTATGTGCGTATATTAATATCATTACTGCCTTTTTATAAAAGCGTGAGTTTTATTTTTTCTTTGAGAGACACCAATTTAATGTTCAAAGAATTATAGGCCTAATATTAAAATTTCAATCATTAACGGTATTAAAACGCTTTATTGTATAATGAAAGAGCACGAGCCCGAGCACTACTGAAAAATTAATTTTAATATACAATCTCAAACGCTTATTATGCTAGGAGTTTGTTTACACACTGCAACGAAATCGTTTGCAGGAGACAATAAAATAGAAAATATAACGTGTTGCCGACACGTAACAGCAGTTTGAGGGTTGCTCTACAGATTATCAAATAAGGCTCGGATTCTGTTTTTTGATTACACTATGTTGCACATTTCTCGCTTGGGAGTTCTTGAACACCAAAACCTACGGCAATATAGGGATGCTTTGAGGCCTGTTGCTACGCTACTAAATTCATAAAATTTTATTTTTTTATTTGAAGTAAGATATGTACACTACGTTATACATATTCTTGTGACTTTTATCAATAGCGATCAGTCTTTGATGCCCTAAAGGCGCTATAGGATTAGTTTAAAAATGCTTTTGTACAATAAAAGCGTTCAAATATTTCAACATAGGTAAAGCGATTCTGACTATAAAATAGTTCGTACAACGTGACCGCTAGGGGGTTTTAGAGATTTGCAGTTGTACTCATAAAAATCTTGTTGTCAATAGATAAAAATTTCAAATAAAAATAGATATCATAATTCTCTGTCTTAAAATATGTATGTAGATTTCGATTACACACGCAATGCGAAGCGATTCAATGCCAATAAGAGTGATAAATACCTACAGATAAAAGTTTTAAATTTTAAATAATTAGAGAATCTACTAAAGAAAACCTAATAAAAACAAAACACGTTTAGAAATATACTCGAATTGTATCACGATATACAATGGAGACATTGTTATTTAATTATTAATTTAATTGGTTAGTAAGGCTTCTTCACCGGCGGCAAAGTGAGTTTCAATTTAAAAATGTTTGCAATAGTTTTTTTTTTGATAACAATCTTGACTTGATATTGAAGATATCTGGTTAGCACAATGAGGTAATTATGTCTTTTTCATTACAGGTATCATAATCTGTGACTATAGTCATGCAAGATAATATTATTATTTCAGTTTTCTTATTACAACAATAAATCTCTTTCAAACGCTTTCACAAGCTGTTCAGATTGCTTTACCATATTTTACTTTTCACATTCATGATTTATTAATTAAATAAGTTATTGCTATTTTAGAAATTTCACGATTGCATTAGTTTTCAGATAAAAGCTCTACACAGTCGATTCTTCTTTTATTGTGTTACATTATTATTGTTCTTGTATGTATTGAAACTTCTAGTATGCTGGTTACGCAATTGAATTTTTTACATTCACAATGGCTTCAGTCACTTTTTCGTTACTGTTTTCTTCTATATGATTATCATAAGTTTGTTTAGTACGAATGAAAGAGATTTCTTATTATTGACTGCGCTTTTTACCATTAAGTGCTCTTATAAAACTCGCCCTTTACATCTTCTGTAGGAAAATCCGTCCTTTTTACAATTAGTTATGTATAGAAATAATGAAAACTTTAGCTTTCATTTGCTAGTTTTAAACTGCTTAGTTTCATTAGTAACGATTGTCTACTGTTAAAGCTTGTTTTCACAGAAAGTTCTACCTTTTATTGAGAATTCCAGCTTTGTGAAACTACAAAGCAACTTGATTTATTCATTCAAAACTGCAAGAACGTTATGAAAGCTCTGTGTACGTCAGATAGCAATTATCTATTATTTTCAGGATGTAAAGCAAGCCTGTTATGCTATGAAATACGTTTTTAAATCGAAATTCTTCCATATGAAGCAGAAAATATGGTGTGTGTGTGTGTGTGTGATTTATCTTTGCTGAAGTTTATAGTATATTTATGTAACATGAGAAAAAGCTGTATATACAGGGTGTACATAAAACGATGCAAAAAAGTAAAAAGTGTTAATCTGTAGATCATATAGAAACGGTTGGTTTTTAAACTTGTAAAATTGTTTATCCGCAAATAAACATTAGTTACAGTAGTTTAAGTCTGGTAACACCGCAGCCTTACCACAACATATAAAATCTACACGTAGTGGCCAAGCTGCAACTTGAGTCTTATGGCACCTAATGTACAAAATAATGTTAACAAAAATGGGTTGCAGGTATAGTAGCTGCATAAAGAAAGAATCATTTTAAGCTTCACTGCTAAGGCTATCCAGCTTTAATTACTTGCCAATTTCATGTAAACAATAACTTGGTAGGTACTATGTAAATGGGGGAATCGTTATACTGTTATTTTGAATCATATAAACTGTATTTCTAAAAATTAATTTATACATACCTTGAGATTTATAAAATGTTATCTAATTATGAATTTTAAACTCCTAAATTTAAATTTTGTATACGGTTCTGACTGTAGATATTATAATTAGTATAATTTTTAATAACAAAGTCAACTTAAAACGAACTAATGTTTTGCACTTGCAACGAAACGCCGATTCTGATGTTTATTTGTACTTTATAAAGAAAACATAACACAATAAAATTCTTGTTTGTTGTAGTTACGAAAACTTCTTAATTACTTAGTGGGCTACCGACTTAGTAAATCACCAAAAAATAAAGATTTATCACAATTCCATTAGAGCAAAACAATGCTTCTCCTCTGTTATCCGCTTTGAGTTTTGTCTTAAACGGCGCATTGCAATGTAGTTAATGGCATGTAATTAAGACTACGTGCGGTAACTTGCGGTTCTGTTCAATAGAACCTATTAACTTATAAAATACAATCGTTAAATAGTTGTTTACCTAATGAGCTTAAATGACGGTTGTTTGTTAATTAATGGTCTTATTAAATATATAATAGTTGGGTTTAACTTTTTAGTTCATTCACATTTATGTTTTCGTCCTGTAAACGTAGATTTTTCCAATCATGGCCGGTTTAAGAATCACTTACGGAGAATTGGTGGACAGAATTTTGTCATGTGATCGTGACCCAATGCAATGCATTGAATTAATCAAATCAAAGCACTCAAAAGTATTATGCATAAATTTAAAAGTAAATGGATGGCTGCAGCAAGGAATAAAAAAACATCCATTGCAAAAAACCATGAATGGCTGCAAAACTACCTAGAATTATTGGCACCGACACAGCCTGAAACTAGCGAAGATCTACATACATAATCTAAGTGCAGTAAGGGGTGTCCAGAAAAATCATTTGAACAGTGCTGCTGTGATAGAAGCAAACGCAGAAAAATCCAGAAAATGAGAAAAATTGTTCCTGAAGAAATAATTATCACAACTGCTGAAAAGGTAAAAGATATTCGCAGGTCCCCAGTTCTCCGCAAAAAAAGGCTCTAACTCTAATATTAGATGCCTGTTTATCAAAACACCAGTATGAGGTCATAAGAAACTCAACAAGAACAATTGGTTGTGATCTATTCCCACCATTCTATAGAGTGTTAAACGCAAAGACACGTTGCTACCCGGATGATATACATGTCACCAAAAGTTACGCCTTCGTTGGTTTACAAGCACTATTGGATCATTATGCTGAGAGATTGTTACAAACAAAATCAGAAGAAGAAATTTTAGAAATGGACAGTGAATTGACTTTATTTGTCAAAATGGGAATGCGATGGCTCGTCTGGACACAGTGAATACAAACAGCATTTTGATCAAGAAGATACCTCAGATGCATCACTATTATTAACCTCACTCGTTTTTATACGTCTGCATAAAGTTAATGACAAAGAAGTTTCATTTTGGAAAAATGCAAGGTCTTCATTCACTAAATTTTGCAGACCCGTGCAATTTCAATTTATCGAGGAAACCGTTGATAGCACACAAAGTGAAATATCAAAGATGAAGAGTGAAATTGCAAACCTAAATAACTCATTGATCAATATCAAGGACGAATGTTTTAAAGTAAAGATGATTTATTGTTCACTATGATCGATGGGAAAATTGCACAAACAGTTACTGGAACAGTATCATAGGCAGTGTGCTTTATTTGTCAAGTAAAACCAACGGAAACGAATAATTTGGAAGAGATTAAAAGCAAGCTCAAGGCAATAGAAGCATTAAAGTTGGACTTTCCCCACTACATGCCAAAATTAAATTCTTGGAGTGCATTCTTCATATTGGATACAATATATCCTTAAAAAATAGACAGCAGACACCGAAATCGAACTAATAAAAGAGAAAGAAAAGAAGACAGGAACATAGTAGCTAAAGTGACAGATGTATTCAAAGATCTCATTACGAGGTTATTTTGTAATTCTCGAAGCTATAAACAGTGGATCTGAAATAGATGCAGACAAGTTCGGACAGTACTGTAGCGCTACTGCAGATTTGTTTCTGCGTTTATATAGTTGGTACTATGTGCTGAATACAGTACATAAGGTTCTTATATATAGAGCCAAGATTATGGCGGTTGCTGTTTTACGTACCTATAAGTAACTTGAGCAAAGAAGTCGAAGGACTACGGGAATTACAGAAGAAATCGTTCCCGTAAGTGTTTTCGAGTATCGACAAATGAGTACACTATGTACAGTCTGCGACATTAGTAATGAGACTCGAGAATGGATTTAAACACAACACAAACTTGAGACACTGCGTAAAATTTGTTCTTCTTGTTCAGGGTTAAGACGTGTTTGGCATCATTTGACTTCGAGAACAAACTATTTGGCATATTTCAGATTTCCCATACTAATTCCCTATAGCAAATGTTAAAACGAACACGATGTATAACAAGAGTGTAAAGTGAAACTTTTGGAACGAGTAGGCAGTATATGGCATTCGTTGTCGCTCATGCCATAAACCCTGCAAGTTCAAAAAAGCGCTTTATACTCGAGTTATATACAATATTCGTTGCACGACTTGAAGAAACAATTAAGAAAAACCTTTGACAGTAGATTAAAAAATGAAGTTGGCCAAGATCATAGGTGCGTATAATGAATTAATTATAACATCGATACGGCTTGATTACATCGATATGTCAAATTTATTGCAAATGTTTGTATAACTGTCAACGTTTGACACTGACAACGAGTTGTAAAGTGCCAACTTTATAAGCGGCCGTGAAAAAGTGTTTTTTTCGAAAGTTTGCACAATTCTTTTTTGTAGGCTACAATTCCGATTTAATTTTCATACTACAAACAAGTTAAAATTACAAATATCTATCTTACATTTATGATTAACTCGTGTTTCCATATGTTTTTAAATTAAAGTGAGCAATATTAAGAAAAAAGTTTAACAGGCTGGAGCTATTTTAGAAAACATTGCTATGCCACGCTCATAGAGCGGAGGTGAACGTACAAAGCATATCGATCTATTGTACACTAGGGGTTGTATTTATTACGTGTTTGAATAAACTTTACTGGAAAAATAATAGCGTGACAAAATTACCTAATCAAGTATGACTTTTAGACGGATTTTGTCTTGAGGGAATGTTTTATTTCTGACCTTCTCAATAAAACTTACCTTTTGCATCTTCAGTGGTTTACATCAATGTGATGGTTTTCGAGAGAATTCAATTATACCATACTTTATGATCATATGGTATATTGTACCAAACCGCTAGACATTTGAACATTCTTTTCAAAAATAATAAAGTTAAATCCGTCAATAGAAAAAAAACTGTGTAAAAAACTTGTTTAAGAAGGCCATTGTCGCACTCGTTCTTTGAAAAACTCTTTAATATACCACTATGGTATAAGCGTTCGTTTTATAAAGAATCCTAGTTTGTTGTTATTACAGGAATATTGTAGATGCTTTTTCTTAAAATAAATGTACAACCAATTGCGCTATATTGCTGATGTTACATTGTTATAATGTATAGGGAAAACGAATATAAATTTTTTTTTAGAAAAAGGAAAAAGCTTTAGCAAAGTACGCTAAATTGGAGACTATTTAGAAAACCTGTCAGGGATATTTTTCTGATGCTATTCTAAAAAATAACCTGCGTCTTTGAACTTTGGCGATTAATGACAAAAAACAAGTCTTTTATCAAAGTGATATCTGTAAAAATACATGTTATAGTATTATCTCTGTGCCGGTTTTACTATTACCTAACGTTAATTATTGCTGAGTTTTGTAATATTAAATTTAGATTAAGATGTAAAAGTTGTCACGGTAAAGCTTTGTACATTAGTTTTTGCAAATCCAGAAGACCAATTAACCGAAATTTCACATACATAACTAATATGAACTTAGTTTTGTGATGTAATGGAAAAGAAAATGAACAGCCGGTGTCTGTTGCTATTGAGCATTGAGTACTGAAATATAGCTTCAGTTCATGTTTTTTTATTCAAAAGTAAAGCGTACACTTCATTTACATGTTGTAAATTAGTTTTCTGTTGAAATTGTTATTACGGTAACCTAAGAAAATATTAATACAACAATTAAATCCAATCTGTAACATTTATATCTATGAAGATCGTACGACATCAAATACTAGCCAATAAGAGAATAGAATTTCAGTACAGTTACCATAGTAATACAAAATTTACCTGTAAATTTTTGTTCCCTTACTAACCAAGTAAAAAGTTTTTCAACCAATCAAAATCAAGAGCTGCATTGTTTATTGTGCATCATATTACAGAAATATTATTATTATTAAAATGAAATACACAATTATTATAAGTAATAATAATTTTTGTTGGAACAGTCAGAGGAAGTAATTGCCGCAGTTGCAGTAGAAAAAAACAGTACCTCCAGGGTTAGTTTGTTTATTTACCATATGATCAATAATGCTTTGGTGATGTTCCGCGTCCATTTGTAACTAACGACGAATGGAATGAACGTCACTATGTCCGGTAATTTTAGTAAGTTGCTCCTCATCGACCCCTTGCTTAGCCAAACTTGAAATTGCTGCCGCTCGTATTGAATGATTGGCAATTTTAATCTTTTTCGTATTGATCCCAATCTTTTTGGCTGAGTTAGCCATCCAGCCAGAAATCTGATTTCTTCCCACTGGTGTATTTTTGTACCATCCCTTCGATAAACTATTCTTCCAATTTGGATCCGGTGTTAGAAATAACCTGTCAGTGTACTTGCTTTGCCCCCACGCCAGGTCAACTCGTATCCAACAATGTGAAACAACTTTTGTTGCAGACCTTCAGGAGTAGTTTCATCCCCCATACCTCCTTAGATAATTCTTCAGTTGTTATAGCAGATGAGCTCACTTTTGTCTTTGTCGCATTTGCTTGCAAATTCTGCTTTCTTTGCGTCTCGTGCAGTTCTGGCACCACTAAATTCAATATCGGTAAATGGATTACACTTGACATTAAATTTTTGATAGTCCAGTAATACCCCAACTTACGCTACCCCGACTTAAATCTTCTCGTTATTCGTCTTTTGTTGACAGAAGGCCTCAGTTTAATTGAAAAAGGGTTACAAATTTTGGAAAACAGACTCCAACGAGGAAATTTTGGGTGAGAAGAAAAAATCTTTAATTCGTCAGACGACTTTGTTAGATTTTATGAAGCCTTCTACGTCAAAATAACTTCGGTTTATGTTTTTGCAATTCATAATAATATAATTTTTTGTATTATCTAGAGATTTTGTTACATTTTTTTTTTCTAAATTATTGTTTTCTTTAGTTTCCTGTCCCAATTAAACACAACTTGTATGTATTTATATGTAAAATTATACCTCAACTTACGCGAATTCAACTTACGCGGTTATCGCTCGGTCCCACCTGTCGTAAGGGGTATTACTGTACATTTCTTGGAGCTGCTTAGCCGTCGAATTCCACTAATTTTGACAATACTTTCCTTGTAGTCTTCTCCAACTTTTCTTTTCATATTAAAAGCTCAGTCTTTAAGTACGATGGCTAACTCTTCTTTGGATGTTGATTCTTCTAGTACATACTTTGTTTCTTTACAAATTGATCCCATACAGAGATTTTACTTTTTTTGTGTTTACTGGTTGAGAACCATTCACTGCTTCGTCGATCTTTTGTAAACATACTGCACCAAAACGCGACATTCAGATAACAAATTTTTAAATTTGCAATGCCTGACAATGTTAACGCGTTACTGAATGCATCTGTTTGAGGTTGCTGAAAATAGTTCTATTACATCTTGATACATTAATTTAAATGAAATTGTCTAAATGGAGATAGTGTAACTGTTTTCTGTGTCGTATACGATTTTCTTACCGAATCTGCCTTTGTGCAATGATTCATTTTCTGAAACTTTTTCTTATGCATTCCAATAATGTATTAATTAGCCCGAGTGAAACACGAGGGCCTAAATACATTATTGGAATGCATTTGAAAAAATTTCTGGAAACAATCATTGCACTTATAGTCCAGTCAACGAAGGGGTTATAGAGGACATGGAAAGGGAGAGAATTCTTCTCTTGAGGAATGTGTTGGGGGTAGTTACGAAAATGTATCCAAAAACTTCAAATTGCCGTAACTTCTGACCTGTAGAAGAAAATTAGTAACTATTACATATTTCTAAAGGAGACTGAATGTTCTACAACTTTCTGTCCGGCGACTTTTCTGTAAAACATAAGGCTGAGGAGTTAGAAGGACAAGTTTGACGAAAAATGTGAGGCAAAAAAAAAGTTTTTCAAAAATTATTGATCTTCGCTGGCGAATATGTACGCTTTACTTTTGAGTAGAAAAATACATGAACTGAAGGTATATTTCGGTACACAATGCTCAACAGCAATAGACACTGACTATTGATTTTCTTTTCCATTACATCACAAAACTACGTTCATTTTAGTTATGTATGTGAAATTTCGGTTAATTAGTCTTCTTGATTTGCAAAAAGTAGTACACAAAACTTTACCGCAACAACTTTTAATCTTCTTAATCTAAATTTAATATTACAAAACTCAGCAATCTTTGCCTCCTAACTACCCCCAACACATTCCTCAAGAGAAAAATTCTCCCTCTTTCCATGTCCTCTACTATCCGCTTTTGGGCATTCATTGACTGGACTATTAGGAGATTATAAGTGATAATTTTTTGAAGTTTAATCTTACTTAGTAACAAACTATAAAGGTCGAGTTTACATTAACGAAATATTGCCCAAATCATTTACAGTAGTTGTACGCTTTACTTTTGAATAGAAGAGTGTGTAAGCGCTTAAGCAGTAGTATATAATCTGGATAATACTATTGTAATTATTCATACAGCACTGTTATACAGGGTCCGGAAAAAGTTCCGGAATGGCCTCGTAATTTCTAAGTGGAAATATATATATTTGTAAACATTTCAGGGACCTTTTAGGACTAAAAATATTACATTTTGAAAGTAACAAAATTTTCATTTTGTATAAGAGGGGGGAGAGGGTGGGTTATATCGGGATTTTCAAATAGCAACCCAACTTAAATTTACTCTTGTACGAAAGACATTGAAAAAAAGAAATGTTTCGGCGAAAGCCGGAAGTCGCTATGACAATTTGTTCAAAAGTTATATCCAATTAATTATCCCAACTTTTAAAATTTCAAAAAATATAAATTTGACATAACAACAAATAAAACAATCAATTTCAGAATTACTATACATAATTGATCTTATTAACTATGTTATCATAATAAATGTTCAAATTTCACAATTCCCAGCTAACGTTTTTTTTGTTTTTGTATTCTTCCCTCGAAAAGGCCAAAACAAGTAAACGTAAATTTTGTTTTTCTACGAGCAATGTTAAAGATGCCATAAAAACAAACACAGAATACAGGTCATTATCTGCTGTGTACTCGTTGCCATGGTGAACAGTACGAGAAAATTTTCCCGCAGTTTGGGATGACTCATGGCAATGACAGTGTTATGACAGCATTCCATATTTCACCGACGAGTTTGTTTACTCGGGATTTGTAAGGTTTAATTCTTTAATTTCTTATCGATTTTTTAATTAAAAAGAAGATGAAAGGCGATAGTTATTACGAGTGTAGACTACAAATGTCATTAGATTTATTACCACAAAGATCCCGCAAGATTTACGAAGTCACTTACAACTTCCGAATTTTTCCGTTTGTGGATTCTTTATTCCATTCTACTAATTCAGTAGTTTTCTATAAATAAAAAAACTATCTCTATAATTTGACGGATATACAGAATGACAAATCGTTGGAATCGTTTCACTTCTCGTCTTATAGTAATGCTTATTTTAAATTTTCATATATAAAAGGTGTTAATTTTACAGTTTCTCGATGTTTTTAAAACATTTAAACTTATTTGCTGTGTTAATAACTTAGTACGTTATTTTAAATAATCAATTAACACAATCATTAAATTACAAACTAAATCTTAAAAAAAAATTTCAGGAAAGTTAAATGAAACTAAATAAAATTTTATTGGTGTAAATTAAATAACTCCCTGTATAATAAATAAGAAGTTTATAAAACTACTTTCTTTTAAAGAAATGCATTTTTAGTTTCTCACAATTGATTCTAAAGTTATTTCCAGTTTAATTTTGTGTTTTCTATTGTGTGATATAAATTGTTTTATACAAGCTCGCGGAATTTGCAAATTCATTAACTGCTTTTGAATCTAACATCTCTCTCATTATAACTAACATTATCGACAACATAGGGTCTTCTGTTTTATTATTCATCCAAATTTGATTCTTACATGAAAATTAAACTAACATCTGCTTAAATACAAAAACTAAATTCTAAATTAGCATTAATTATAGTAAAACTTTCTTACATTACGTTTGTAAACAGTTAGTTAAGAAAGTAAATAAATCGCCAGAAACTTTTATAAATCCTCTTTTCAGAAATCTCAAAATTAATGCGATAAGAGTAAACTCAAATTCCAGAATAAAATAAAGTTGAGAAAAGTACAGCAACTGGCAAAGTTCTCCTACAAATAAAATTCTTTGCTCTTATTGAATCTTTGACAAAGTAATATAAAATGCTAGATGACAATTTGAATTTCCCTGGAAACATACATATTTTGAGAGCTGCTAGCACTACTACATCCTTGATTTAGCCGACGAATACGACAGTAAATTGACATGATAACATATAAAAATTACTGGAATGTAATCATTTTGGGATCACTTGTAATACATATTAGTTCAGTAAAATAAACTGATTATTATTGTTTATTGTTGAAGTGTGGAAAGGTTTGCTAATATTACACTCACTATTTTAAGGTTGAACTTTCCTGAGATGTATCTCGTCGTGCTGGCGAATTTATTATTATTTATGACCTGGTATATATTTCAGTTAACATCACTAACACTATTAAATTTCAAAGGATTCGTATGCGTATGATTAGATTATCATAAAATGTGTACGATATAATATTAATCAAAATAACAAGAAACTTCTAAATTATATAGTGTTTACATGAGTTATTAAAGGAAGAACATTGTTAGGTATTATTAGCTGTATAACAATAAACTTCGCATTCAATTATACAGCTGAATTTGACACCTATTCCATAAAGCACAAAAAAAATAAAATTTGTGTGATTTTAATAATTGGTTTCTGTATAACAGATAATATGTCTGTCTGCAACATAATTACATACGACTTCCTCTGTATTCAACTGATTTATGTGCTCATTTCTCACTGTCTGTATTTGCAACTGAATAGCTTGAGCTTTTCCGAGTAAGACTTTTATATTACATGTAATATTGCACCGAATTAAAAAGATGTAAAGAACGTTTCTACTGTTTGCATGAAGACAAGTTTATTATTATACTCTGAATAGAGTGAATTTTATATTTTTAGAAATCTTGCATTTAGTTACCATTGATTCTACATTATTAGTGGCCGTAGTCGTTTTCACTTTTTTTTTATTTTTGACTTCTTGGCAGGTTGTTTCATATCTTTATCTTTGGTACTCTGTGTTTTCGTACGTTTTGCATTCCCTAACTATCTTGCATATGATAGACGTAAAATCTTCAGCCAAGTTCGATGTTATGTTTGGAAGAAGTCTCTGAGCTCTGTTTGCAATTCGACTGCGAAATGTGTCATATGTACCCTCTGTTGAACCCATGTGTCGACAAAAATAAGTTTTGCATTCTGCATGATAACCAAGTGCATGAGCTGGAATATTGATGAGGTCTTCAAACAAAGTGACAGCAGAAGTGGGATTTTCTTCGTCGTGGCTTGTATATAAGTAATGACTGATCGGATGTCTTTTCCAAACCTATGAGAGAAGCAATATGATATAGAATCACGAATAATTGAAATCTACAATTGTACCTTGAAATGTTGGAAGAAATAATATCTATCCTTCTTGTCAAATGCAGTATTGGCACTCAAAGAGTACAATTCTGCGTTGAGTCTTCTTACACCATGGTTTACACAGTCGACTTTCTCAACTGGAGTTTTGCCAGGATATACCACTCGATCTTGGATTCGAGCAATACCAGAGGCATCCACGTCAGTGTCTATAACTCAAGTCATGATCCTCTAAACTTATGTTGAATCCTGCAACTAGAATGTCTGATTTCATTGCTTGAAGTGACCCTTCCCAATTTCGATAACAATTATGATCTGGATATTTGGATTGCTCTTGTGCAGAAACGGCAAGGGTGTCTTTGTCTAATTTGGAATTTGCAGTCTGAGATTCGCATTTCTTACAAATTGAACAAGTTCTCGTTCTGCGGTCTACATAGGGAATTTTCTTTGTCCTTGTCCCGATTATCACTGTAGTACCAGAATTAGCATTATAAGAGTGACCATAGGATGGTTGAGACCACCCTGCGCCTACTGTAACACTGATAAACGGATATTCTTCGTCCACCACCTTGATCACTTTACCTGCTTAAATTGCCAGTTCTTTTTCTTCCTCACCATTCCGTTTTATCTCCGCTTTACTTGCACTTTTAAGCTTTTCTGCAACCTCTTTTTCTGACTTTTCATAGGTGTGATTGGAAATTATAGGTATGTTTACAGCATTTATAATTGTTTTTACAGCTCGGAATTCTATTCCCGCACACAACGCTGCTGCAGCAATTCCATCGGAGATAAAGAGTTGATGAGACTCTTCATGGTCTTTTGGCAACTTAAACTTTTTTTGACATGATGAGCACTGCAAATCTACGTTTTTAGTCCTAATGGCGATAATTCCAGGATCCGCTGTTTGGCAAGACTCCTTATGTTTCATTATCGTATCAATCATTACTTGAAGAGCAAACGTGGACATAATGATTTTCTGTGCAGGTTTTGAAGTAGTTGGAGTTTCATCTTTTTTCGCCATCCTTGCTGCTCTCGCCCTTCATGTCATTTTCTCAGTTCTTTCCCACCATTTTCTGTCACTCTAAACAATGATAAGTGATTGAGTGGTGTAGACAGTTTTTGCTTGGGTATATCAAAAGTTTGTGATTTATGTTTTGGCTATTGCTAAGAGATGTAATGCTTTTTTCCACTGTGGTTCCTGCATAGTAGCCGCTCCCACTAAACCCAACTGCCCATCTTTGTGCATCAATAGTTTTGTACCGCTTTAAGTATCAGCACCTTAATGGTGTCACTGGGTCTCTCGAAAGTTCTTACATGGGGTATGCTATCTTTGGATATAGTCTGACTTTCCCCCACAAAGCTATTGGTTTTTAAAGCCAAAACGTTTCGCTTTTTCTTAAATGGCTTCATCTTGATGAAAGTAAGTCGGGTTGCTACCCCATGACCGGAAAGAGTACCTTTCTAACGATACTTTTTTTAGCCTATTCGTACATAAACCAGAGAAGTTAGCTTGAAAACAAGAACGAAAGTTTTTTAAGTTTATTGTAAAAGTAGTTTGATCTTATAATAGGAGGTTTACACTAGGACAAACAGCATTAAATTTCCAATAAGACGATAGTAAACATATTATTTTATTCCCAACTGTCTTTTCACACGATCGGGTCAAAGTGACACCAGTATCTAGGGTGTTATAAGTCTCTTGGCCCTTAACTATTTTCCATTTAAATTCTATACTAGAATACAACAAAACCTTGTAGGTTGTTTATTCTACTGATAATTAATAAAATAAGGCACGCCGCAGTGGCTAAATATAATTAAATCCTTTCTTGCACGATGTGTTTACATATTTTGTTTACGAATAAAATTTTCTCGAGAGAAATTTCCCCAAAGAGTGTATACAACAGAAATTTAATATAGTCGTTTGAGACGTTTGTCAATTATACCAAGATATAAAATTCTTTGAATTAGAAATAATCTGGCATAATAATGAGAAGTTTGAAAGAACACCACCGTCTATGTTTGTCTTTATTTCCCCTCCACGCACTTAGCCTACAACCATACCTTACACATGTTTTCATAACGTTGTTCCTCTATCCATATTTATTTCCTTTATGCTAGTAGTAAATGAAAACTGTACTACTGTATTCTTTTCAAAACATTCAATTTCTAAATGAAATAATATGTGTTAAAACGTACTACCTGACGTGTTTTACTTCATTTTACGAAATTCCCAATGCTATTTTGTTTCTTAAGCTTTTATACAATGTAGGTACGATTGTATATTAAAGAGATAATTAAACGAGTTTCTAAGAATAATTAGGTTTCAAAATTATTTTTGAGCTTGCAATAAAAAACTTAAAGCTTTACATATTTTTATTGGTTTTCAACCGAAGTAGGTATTTCAATTCTATATATGGTTTTTCATGGAAAAACTAAGACTAAGAATTTTTGGAAGTGGTCTTGGCAAACTAGGTATAATGATTCTAATAATTGTTTTTACAAAAGATGACGTTAAGTAAATTAAAGGAGAGAAACTTTGAACTACCCTATACATGTATTAGTTTTGATTTTCCAGACAATTAAAAGAATAAAGTGATTCAAGTTGTCAATACTGTCGTATGGAGAATGACGTATGTATTAAAAGTGTGCACTTATCTCATTTACCAGACATTTCACTGTTGACTTAACAAATTAAAGAGGGATCTAACAATATTACATAGTAAACAGATTAATTAATTTCCATTTGATATGATATGACACTATCGAATTCCAGAATGTCTATGCTTATAGTTTCCGTTATGTCAGTTGTGATTTATGTTACCTTAAGTAACAGACGTTCTAACTTGTTGTCAGTTATTATTGTGATTGATGGCAAAACCAGTAATTTCTGTTGTTGATTGAGTCGCTGTTACTACACGACGAATGTTCCATTAATATGAATGAAATCAATTAAGTTACTCCTACACATCCAGCTGTGCAATTTATCTGTTAAAATGCTTCTTATTAAATTTCCCCTGAAATATTTCAAGGAGAAGAGTCACAAAAAGTTTGAGAAAGCTTCGCTTATATAAAGAAGTTTCAATTATGTAAAGTTTGAATTCTGTAAAAAGGATTTTAGACTATGGAATGAAATAAAAGGCTAATTAAAATTAAAAGTTAACTTAGATAAAACTAATGAGATCTCTTGATAAAGATATTTTTAAACTGAAATATCTTTGTTAAAATAACTGGAATGAGAAACTGTTGAAAGATAATAACGTAACCTAATTAAGTATACAATCTCTTTTCGTCTTTAAAAGTAATTGCCCACTGTCTGAATTCTTTCTTATTTTAAGTTTACCTTGGTGTTATTAAAAAGAATTATTTTTTAAATGTCAAGTAAAGGTTTTCAGCAGAAATTTGCCACTATAATTTCTAAAGATATATTGAAAATTTTTTAAAAAATGTTTATATTGAGAAACTCTTGCCTGCCAGACCTAGTCCATGATAAATTCTGGCCTAATACATCCACAGTAAGTATAATAATTATTTTTGGACGCTGTTAAATTTTAAACACATTTGTTAAGTTTTTCCATAAATGTGAAATAATGAGATTTATTGAAAATCATTTTGTTGCTTTACGAAATGTAATTTATTTACTTTACTCTTAATTTTTCTTATGTTACAATTTTGTTATTTTCAATAGCCGAAAACATACTGTACGTTTAACATAATAAAAACTAGAATTCAATGCAGCAATCAAACGCTGCTTCAGCGCAGCGATTCAATATTCCGATGAGCTGTACTAGAAAGGCGACAAGCTGACAGACTGTGCACTTCTGCACACTTCGAACTCTGTAAGATACAGTTGAATATTCTTGAAAATTTATTCTTGCTTATCAAGATTCTGTTGACACCACGGAATTAGAAAATCCTTATAAATATCATTGTACTTTGTCAATTCTAACTCGAAGAAACTAGTTGTTGCGATCTTGAAAAATTAGTTCCATTACTTACTATTGTAACGTAACTGTACGCATAATAATACTTTAAAATTAGAACTGTTTTAGTCTTAGCCCGCTTAACTCAGAAGGTGGCCTTGAGCATGAAGGTTACGATCTCAATAAAAGGAACAACAAATCAAGTTAAGACGTATATTTAAAACCGATCCAAAAGAATTTAATTGATACAAAAAGTATTTTATACAACGAACCTTTAATTGAATACATTAGAAAAAAACTATATAAAAAAATTAAATATAAAAAATACACATCA
>VTPC01003685.1:0-23708 GCA_011009095.1 Ignelater luminosus | reverse complement strand
AAAAAAAAAGGTTTTAAGAAAAAAAATTACTTATCTATTTATAGAGGTAAAGGCTTAAACCGGACTTAATGAATCCAAATCACTAAAAAGGAAGATGTCTTTCCAATAACTAAAAAGACGCTTCTGGAAGCGTTACCAGATGAGTTTCGATCATTTTTTAAATTTATATAATTCGAATACAAATACTGCACAACGTAATAAAGTTGTAAAACTGCAGAAGTAATTTAATATTTGTAGTTATTGGTATTTCAAATACAAAAACAGAAAGACATTCTCTAAATGGCATACAAAATGAGTAGGTATTAACTTAATAATCTAAACATTAAACGAAGCGTCTAGATTCAAAATAGAAATATACTTTTCTAAAGACCCAGAATTCTTTAAAAATTTTTTATTTGACTTTACAAAATCAAAAAGCTCTTTGCAGTTAAAAGTATAACTTGATTTTATTATAAGTTCAGCCTTTACTAAATCTACATCCATTTTATTTCTAATGTCAGTCCACGATTGACGCATAAGCGAAAAGCTTCTTTCAAAGTTTGCCGTACTGACAGAAATAGAAAGAATTGGCTGTACAATTTTGAATTAATTAAAGTGTGTTGTCCAAAGGCAGGTAAAATTTGAATTGAATTACATAAATTCCATTATACATATGATGTATCAAAATCGAAAATACTTTCAGGATTTCCACAAAAACTGTTTATAACGTCACAAACGTCTTTATAATTCAATTTCTTTGTCAAATTAAAAATATTATAATTTTTAAAACGTGGATTCTCAGAATTGTACCAATCAGTTAAACATCTTACGATGCGAATGTATACTGCTTTCTGCTTTTCTTTTTTCGTAAGGAGGCAAATTATATAGTACCTACACGTAAATTAATTTGTAACCAAAGAACTTGTCTTCTTTTCTTTTGGTTAAATCGTTCATAAGCTCTTTAATTACGTTATCTAATTGAAAACATAAAAACTTATTATTTTGCAACATCAAAACTTAGTTTTTAAATACACTCATAAAATGATGTATAAAAATTCTCATATTGTTAAAAGTCCGAACTAATACCATCTTCTTGATTTTCAATAAGTAGGAAAATTAAATGAAGACTTAAGTCATTATAAAAAGTTATCGAACTTTAATAAAAGATCCTATTTGATCTTTTCATATTTAACTCAAGATGCAAATTCCCTTATATAAAACACTTGAAATAACATTTACAGCATAAACAGATTCTACCGACATCTATAGAATGTTCTCACTTACTACGGCAATAACATTACTAAATGTGAATGAACATTGTAATATTTAAAGAAACGTATGAATATATTTCATAGGAAACAGTAACATTTTTAATTTAAATCGATCCCTGCTTCAATGAAGATTATTAGTTTTAAAAATACTCTACTAGTTAAACAAATTAGTATCTTCCTTTAAACATATAGGTATACTTGCATCAAACAACTTTCCTTGATTGAAAGATGTATCAACTTGAATTAAATATAAAAGAAGAAATCCTTTTTTTGTGTATGTATTTTGTGTTGATGATATTTGAAAATTCTGAATAAATTTTTAAGACGAGTGTTTCAACATTATAATTATGATAGCCGCTTGACAACAAACTTGGCACAGTTATAAATGTGTGCGTGACAGTTACCTTTTTGAATTCTAGCATTTTCAGTTTGTAAATGTACAAATACAGAATTTCTTTTTCAAAATTAACGGGTGCATCATATCTGGAGAATGCTAACTTGCCCTAATTCTGGTTGAAAATAAAAAAACTACTATTGGAAAAAGTTTTCGATTCTCCTTATTAGACGCAACTGTGGCGTTAGACAAATAAAGTGATTTTTTATTTATTCCCATAACAAATTCTTCAGTTGCAAACGGCATTAAAATATTTTTAACAATAGCTTCGGCCTTGGTTCTTCCACAATGATTGTTTCTTGCTATCAGAGCATTGTGTCATTACATTAGTTTTATCCCACAATTAAAATTATTGTAGCTGTGATTAGTTATGTACCACAAAATGATACCTATTTGCAACCTCTATAGCAGTAGTGTTGTCGTCTTTGCTAGTATTAATCTGTGGAAAGCATTTGTCCATCACTTTACGCCGAACATAAATTTATATGTTTTGTAGAAGCAGCATGCCGACATTTTTTTTTCACCATCATATTTTACGGTCAGCTTTACTTTACGTAACTTACAAAAAGCGTGGAAGTCGGTTTCTTTTCTAACCCATTCATAAATGTTTATCCATTTGTCCCGAAAAGAACAGTAGTAGCATTTCTTCTTGCATTGAGGTGCTGTCTGATTAGAACAGTAAGGCTGATAATGATTGCTCACGTTTAGTGACAGAGCAAAATTTATTAAAAACCACTATTTACATTACATTAAGTTAATTAGCTAATGTATAAATTTTAAAATACCTGCCAATAGTAACAATTACAATCCACAACCAAGAATAACGGAGCAACTCAGATAACATAAACTTAACGAAGCCAACAAAAGCGACGAGCGGCTAAAAACTTCCGTCCGTACAAAAATCGAAATATCGACAAGCTGTTTAATGTTTTACGAGGTTTGATAGGTGCATGTGCACAGCTGCCTACAAACAGCGGTTTTTATCCTCTCGATCGCTGTATGAAAGAGATAAAATTGCTGTGTATAGATGGCGAGCTAATATCTTACACAATAGATAAATAAATATTTTAGTGTGCTTTGCGTAGTTTTTACAGTATTCACTAGTTTAAATGACTGTGACGAATGTCTGAGTTGTACCTACTTGAGACGAAGAACAGTAGGGTAAAAGCACCAATCCTCTGCCACCTAAAGATTATTTGAAGTTCAAATTCGTTTAAAATTAAAACGAAATAATATTTATCAATGAAACTTTTTGTATAGTTATGCATATTTAAATGATATACATACTCAACCGTCAAAAGTCATTAAACGTTTAGTTTTATATAAGAAAAAAAATAATTTATTGAAACCGACACTTTGGCCCCGTAATCCGCCGCTATTTACTAAAAATCCGCCGTCAAGGTCCTAGTAGACGCCCTTTAAAGAAACAAAGCTATAAACATCGTATAAACGTGATGAATGATTATTTCTTAAATGATTACATACGAATTCTTGGAAACTTTATTCGGATCACATGTTTGGCAAATTAAATCTGTTTTAGCGATATTTTCGTTACTCGTTAGTTGAATTTTTAAATGGACCATTCAAGAAATTAAACTTTAAGTTACAGCGCAGTTATGAAAAGGGCTAGAAAACAACGACTGACGGCATTGAATTCTACGTTAAAAAGTACTTCAACAAAGCAAAAACGATTTTCCTCTAGCTTCGAGAATAAAGGAGTTGCAACAAATTGAAGAAATCGGCCATTTTTCACTTTGTCCCTCTGGGGAAAAAACAAAAGACGGTAGCTTATTTCTGGCAACGGTAATGGAACAAGCATGAAAAAAGAGACCACGAGTACCTAAGTCGTTTTTATTTATCTGCGCTAATAAGAAAGTTACCCATTTAATCCCATCCAAATTGGACCACGCTGTGCATTGTCTATTTTTTTCGGTAAACACAATAGAAAACATGGAGGAAACTTGTTTCTCTAAAACTACGATTAAAGATAATTCTAGGTTGATCAAATGATACTTTCATATGGCTGATAACCAAAAATCAAGAAATTTAAAAATTCTAAAGGTTTCTTGGCTTGATTCGAAACTAACAATACGTTTACGACAATTTGGTATTTTTTACAAAATGCTTAGCGTTAACGAGGCATGATGCCCTATCATGGGCACCATTCTGCCAAGATGTTTATAAAAAATAAACCAATCCGGTTTGGTTTCAATGTATGGATGTTGTGCGGATCAGATGGATATCTTTACAATATAGACATATACTGCCGAAAATAAGCTGATAACAACAACGTGTTGTGAAGAAGCTGTTAGCAGTTATTAAAACTCCTTTACGGTTAGTTGTGCTTTTGATCATTTCTTTTCAAGTTATTCACTTTTCTATAAACTTTCCTTGATAAATATTCAAGCTTGTGGTACAATTCGGGAGAATAGGACAAGCAAATATCCGTTAATTTCTACAAGTGAGCTGAAAAAACAAGAGAGAGGTTTATATGACTGCAGGTCTGATGGCAACATGGTATTTGTGAAATAGACCGAGAGTGTAACTGTAGGAAGTAATTATTGAGGTGTCAAATCTGTTCATCAAACCTCTAAAAGGGTAAAAGGAGAAGCTAAAAGGGATGTCCCATAACCATGGGCTATAAAAAAAATGTAATGAAGAAATGGGAGGAATTGATCTTCTTGATAGACTTTGTGCTAGCTATCGCCCAAGACAGATCTAAGATGTGATGGTAGAATGTTTTTTCGCACGCTCTAAATTTCGCTGTTGTAGCAGCGTATCGGTTATATCAGCATATCGATAATGAGGAAAATATAAGCAACGAAGAGAAAACGATTTAGAGCTTCATCTTCATCAATATTCAAAATTTTTATTTATCGATGCAGACAGCGTATTTCTACACATAACAATGGAAAACCACATTAACGTGAATAAATAAAAATCGGAATTTATGAAGCAATTATTAATGAATTCTAAAACCATGCCTAATTAAACCTAGATAAAGATAAAAAAATAGAAGAGAAAAATTGGAATCAAACCTACCTGAAGCGTCATCAAGGTTACAAAGATAAATACCTAGACTTTCTTCCAAGCAAACAAAAATAAAAATTTGGGAAATTTGTACTAGGCGTCCGGCGTTAATTCAGGACATTAATCCAACGTCTACAAAACAATTAATGAATAAAATAATTAAACGGAGAAGTTAATGATAACAATCACTACTAATGCAAGCATAAACAGGAATTAAAAGGATAATTTTTGATCTAGCGATATAACGAAATTATTTTTACAGCAGGAGGTGGCGGTACTTCTTCTGCTTCTCGGTCTCCTTTGATATGATATTATGGTCTTCCGTATAGGGCAGCTTGATAATATACGGAGATATGTCATCGGTATCTTGGTCTGGACGGTGAAGTGGAGATGTTCTCCTGCACACGGGGATACACAAGAATATCAAGAATACAATTTTGATAATCCAGCCCAAATTTCTCAATCGAGAGACCTATAAGCCAGTCGATATCAATAGGAAAACTTTAATTCATGAAAGAAACCTTCTCATGCTATGTGACGAAAAATATCTAACTGTTCCTTGTCGTTAGAAGCGTCTTTAGCAAGCGGTCCTCAAGCCTGCGTTCTTCTGCAGCTCTGTAGAATGCTTGGAAAAGAAAAATACGTCCCATTCTCACAAACTCGTGAATCTTGACAAGGTTCATCAGAGGATCAGTGCAATTTTCAATATTCTCTGCAAATTGTAGAAATAATTCACTGGTATCTGTTAAAAATCTGTTTTGATGATTGTAGACATCAACAAATAGCAAATGTGATTAATGATTATATTTGACAAAAGTGTGTTTTTATAAACTCGCAAACTATTTATAGTTAAAGTCAGACAACCTTATTTGAAAACAGATTACTAAACATTGGGAATTATAAAATTGAGTCTAATGCTACCACATGAGGATGTAACAGTTTAAAAACAGTCGGAGAATTTTACAGATTTAACATATTAAATTATAAATAAACTAGAATAATTCCACAAAGAGGTTTATTTGATTTAACTTGGATTTTACATAAGAAAATAAAAGAAAGAAGCATTAAATTAAGTATTCCTAAGATTTTAATCAAAGATATTGAATCTTTTATTCTAACTATATCATGACCTTTGAAGAAAAGACAAAACAGAAAGAATACCTTAAAATATGGTTTTACATTATATTATTGTTTACATCTTTAGGTATATCGACACAAGATGGCAATAAATCATTCTTACTATACATAACTTGCAAACTTGAAAATTAGATTTCTATAACGCGCAACAGGTTTGTCAATACTTTAACTTCCAGTGCTTCTATGCGGTATGCAAATTTGAATTAGTTTTCGACAAACATAATAATGAAAAGTGCATTTATGTGAATTACACTTCTTGTAAATTAATTAATTAATCTTTTTTAATTAATTTAAGTATTTTTTAATTTAAAGCCGGTAACAAGAGCTCTCTCAGCAAATAAAGATTTCCATTAGTGCATCCCTTAAAGGAAAAAGAAAGTAAATGAAAATATTTGAGAAACGCTTTGTTTGCATATTAACTCAATCTTTCGTTGATTTTGCCAATTATTCATTTACTTCATTTTCTTGTTTTTCTTGTAAATAACTTTCTTTGGGGAATTCTGCTATTCTAACTATTTTTTTGTAGAATTCGTTCTTCCCATTCTATCACTATCAGGATTTCGCAGAGATATAGCAAATGTACCCGCCTATTGCCCGCCTCTTACAAGTAGCAGCCATCTACCAAGCGGTATAGAGCTTCTACAAAATAAAGCATAGTGTGAATCAAGAGTAAATTCGCTTTAGAACGTCATTTATTCTAAGTGACCATTACCCTAGCAAAATTATGAAATAACTTTTTTTTATATTACGTAGATTTTTTATTTCTGTATTCCTCGACAAGGTTAGATTGATAAAAGAGAAAATGGCCTCTAAAATGAAACCTCATTTAAGTTGTTCATGAATTTTAATCAGATAAATAGCGTTTGAGATTTAGGGCCGTTGGAAAGACTTTCATTAACAACTGGTATTGCTTAAACGTAATTTCGAACATCCATTTCCCGTATTAACTAAGCAGGGTTTTTGCTGCCCACCTTAACAAAACTAAAGTTAGATCTTTGTTTTTAAAAATAATAATTAGTCTCAACTGAATACAGAATTATGTAAAAATGAAAAGAATTGTTTTAATTGAATAAAGACGAAAAACTGATTTCACGCTATTTTTCAGATGTCAGAGTATTAAAATCAATTTTTATCTTGCTATTGTTCTTTAAAAGTTTAATCTGGTTTTAATTTAATCCATTCTACCATTTCTACCATCTCGTATCCTATATGAGAGTTTCAATTTTCAAACATAATAGATGTAAAAAACTGATATACAAGATTGAATGGCATGCAACAAAAGGTTTAATAAAATTCTAAAAGGTTGTTTAAAGGACAAAAAGTGAATTCGTTGTAGATATACAGGGTAATCATTTTAAAACTTCCCACCTTAAATAACTCTTTAATTAGTAAAATTATCAAAAATCGCTAAAACGTGTCGCGTTTGTTTGTGAGGGGGACATTTAATAACCTACTCTAGTCAGTTGAAAAACTTTCACCCTCCTCCCCCAGCCACCCCCTCCTTAAAATTTTAAACGGCACTACCCCATGCGTGATATATCATTGTATAAAGGGTATGAAATTCTCAACTTTTTACATCAAAGAAAATTAAAATTGGCCTAGCCGTTCGTGAATTAGAGCCAAAAAAGTATTTAATTCAATAAATACCTTTCTGTCTTTAGTTCACGAACGGCTGAGCTGATTTTAATTTTCTTTGATGTAAAAGATTGAAAATTTTATACCCTTTAAAATGGTATATCACGCATGGGGTAGTGCCATTTAAGAGTCTGGGAAACTTTTACCCTCCTCCCAACCACTCCCACCCCAAAATGTTAAACGGCACTACCCCATGTGTGATATATCATTTTAAAGGGTATAGAATTCTCGATTTTTTACATCAAAGAAAATTAAAATCGGTCCAGCCGTTCGTAAACTAGAGACAGAAATGCATTGATTAATTTAAATACATTTTCATTTCTAGTTCACAAACGGCTGGGCCGATTTTAATTTTCTTTGATGTAAAAGACTGAAAATCTTATACCTTTTAAAATGATATATCACACAGGGGGTAGTGCGATTTAAAATTTTAGGGAGGGGGTGGCTGGGGGGGAGGGTGAAAGTTCTCCAACTGACTAAAGTGGGTTCTTAAATGTCCCCCTCCAAAACAAAAGCGACGCGTTTCAGCAATTTTTGATAATTGTACTAATTAATTAAAGAGTTATTCAAGGTGGAAAGTTTAAAAATGATCACCCTGTATAAGTATACTATGATATGAAATCGAAATTGAAGTTGAATTATTTGCCAATTTCTTTTAAATTTAAATTAAATTTCTTTGACCACATCTGAGCAAATTGAATTAAAAGTTAGTGATATATTAAATAATGAATAAACCTTGTTTAATTTTGCAAACTTAGAAAAGAATCACGTTCAGCTTCACTTGTAGGATATAACACACGTTTTTCTTCACTCGAAACTGAAAAGAACACTATTGCATATTTAACAGATTTGCATAAAAAATGATATTTATTAGAGTACGTTTTGAAGAACATCTACAACAAAATACAGGCAGCATTGAAAAGGGAATCATTTTATTTCTAAAATTAATAATTAAGTGCAGCATACGAAGTTAATAAAAACATTTCCAGAAAGAGTTACTCTGAAATCTTGAGGCCCTAAAACAGTGGTACATACTCTTACCTGCAATGCAACTAACACTGCAAGTAATCACTCAAGTAATATTTGCAACTGACCATTCGTGATCACACTGTAGCGCTCCACACTTTGCAACATTTGTTAAAATTTAAAATTATTTAACATTTTGAGAATGTGACGTCATGCCCTAGACCTTCGCGGAAAAAACATTTTGCCAGTTGCCAGTTAATCCCTTTTAAAATACTTTGTAACTTACTTTTCGTTACAATTGTAGTTGATAAATTTTAATAGCACTAGGGTCACTATTGTTCTAGGCCGGCTACCGCGCAGTTGGTGGCCTGGGTGCGGATCCAAAGGTTACACATATAATAAAACACAATTTGTACTTTAGCCAACGTATATTTAAAAAAATATTTTAATGGTAATAAGATGAAACTAACAATAGAGGCGCCAGCGGCTATTTTTTCTGTATATAAAAAAGCCACAAAAAAACCCATGAACAATTATATAAATAAACTAGCTGCCCGCCCCGGCTTCGCACGGGTGGAGTACCTAATGAAAAAAATAAGACAATTTTCCATTTCGAAATTAAATTACGATTAAAATAAAAGAAAAATCTTAAGAATTTATATACTTTAATGTAAAGCTTTGTAATAAACCACATTTTTAGTTTTTCCATTTGAACAGTACAAAAAGAGCGCCGATGGTTTGCCGACTCTCGAATGAGTATTACGCCATAACAAAAAAAAAAGAAAGAGACATTAGCTAATTAAAGTGTATCCGAATGTTGAAGAGTTGCATGTTTCATAATTTGAATTACCTACACATTTTATGTTTTATTTAAATTCTTCTTTGATTTGGTACTTTAGAAGAATGTATTCGGAAAAATATGTAATGTACGACTTGTTTTGTGACTAAAGATCACAATAAATAAACACGTAGTATGATTTTTGTATTATTCAAAAGGAGTTTTTGACCATTACATTTTTCAAATTACCTCAAAGTTAGGGAAAACTTCCTTACATACACTTCGACACTTTCGCCACCCTGCCGGCGGCGCCATCTATTGTATACTTCGGGAACCACTCGAAATGACGTATTAGAGAAAAAATGTTTTTTTACGTCTTTCGTACATTTTTTTGGAAATTTTCTTTTATACAAACCTTTTCCTGATAATAACAAACACAACAAAAAAAGAACTATCCAATTTGGTTCAGTCGTTGTGAAGTGATACGCCTTCATACATTTTTGCGATTCATTTTTATTTATTTTTATTTATATAGAAGATAGATATCTTAGCGAAGCGAAGACATTCGCCAAAATCCTGCCTATGAACATTTCAATCTAATAAACGCCTAGAAAGAAAACTTCTTTTCGATTTTATACTTATCGTCAGAAGACATTAAATAAATTCTGAAATTGGTAGTTACCTCGCCAATGCATAGTTAGAGAATTGGAAGTTTATTAAATAAAACAGTAATGCATAAACTAGCAAGCTATCCCACTTGTTAAAATGTTTCGAAAATGCATTAAAAATGGTGCTTCTTATTTACGGCACACAATATTTCTTAAATAAATTAATTAATCTTCAAGCTTATTCAGACTCTAAAAAGCTGTTACCTCTTTTGAAGAGATGCCTTTTCTTTTCACGTTGCACGGTGATCAATTTTAAATAATTAGTAGCTAGACAAAATGTAGAAAATGGAATTTCTCATTTCGAAAAAATAATAGTATACGTAGCAAATTAAAGAGTCAACTGTTAATATACTGTAGATTTAACAGGTCTGGACTGGTCCAATTTGTTGCGACCAACGTTAAAAGTAGAAGTTTTGCTATTGCAAAGTGTTGTGTCGATGAGCAGTCTTTTGTTTATGTTAACAAAGTTTTGCATATTTATAGTATTAGTTTGTTGTTGTAAGTGTAATAAGAACCATTTCTAGTAAGGAAATAACTTTATAAAATAGCATAATACTTAAAATTTACCGGATAATACATAAATGGGCTTTCGGTAGTTAAACAAAAAAAGTTTCAAAAAGTTTCACGACAGATTTTATTCTGTTTTGTAGGTTTGAGTTTCTACTTTAAAATGTATAATAAATCTTCACTTAGTTTTACCAATAGTTCCTTCTGTTTTGATTTGTTGAATGAATCAGAAATGGGACTCCTTATAAACGTTGTGGTACAAGGAAAGAGAAACACGAACGATGGAAACATGGAAAGACGTTTTCTTGAAGATGTGAAAAAGGTATTAAAAATTATGGGCATAGATAAAACTTTTAGTGTAAGTTTCTTCACAATATTAGACACAATATCAAGTGGATATGCTATAAATACGACAAAGTTTAAAAAGTACACCTCCACAACATATTAATACACGGACCAGATGTGTTGGGTCATTTTATGTGTCCAGTTGGACAGTTGTCCGAAGACGCTTTCCTGGGTCGCGATAAAGAGTTTAGGAAGTTTCGTGAACATCACACCCGAAAGATGTCAAAGTGTAATTAACATCTTTTGCATTTGCGTTTGATATCTTCAGATCCTTTAATTACCAGCATTCAAACGCTACCAAAAAGAAAATGTGGAAGTTTGTCAAAAGAGGTCAGATCTCTCCTTCGGATCCCTGACAAAGTAGTACACTCTGTAGAAGACTCTGACGATGGCCAGGAGAAAGAAGACTTACAAAATGATAAAGAATATCCATTTATTTATTTATTTGTTTTTTGTGTACTATACTTAATAAAGTATAATTTTATGTTTTTGGTGAATTCTAAGGTTAAATATCTCTTAAAAGTTTGCATAATGAAAGTCATAAAAAATAAATTTTGCATTTTGTTTTGCTAGAGTGTGCTTCTATTACATTCCATACCATAATGCAGTGATTAATAATTTTGTCTTCCTAAATGATCGAAATTGATTACCGTGCGTTGGGGTCAAGGTATTATGACGCATCAGTCTTACATTGCTTAAACTAAAACTTCTACGAAAACTTATAGAGAGAGATAGCAGAGATAGTTTGCAGACCCATCCGATAGTTTGTTAAACTGAAATCAGTATATTTGTCAAATACTCCAACTTATATTATGAAAATGCTGCTAAAGTATTTCCCTATTTGCATAATGATAAGATCAAAAGTCTGTGCAGTCTTTGGCATAGAAAGTTAAGGCTTTGGAAAGACAAAGGCCTCAGTGTTGCATCTTGGAGAAATTTTTTTTTCGTTAGTTAGATATGTAAGGTTAGTTGGTAAGAAAATGATTCAATTAAAATTTAAATTAAAGTTTTACATTTGACGAAGCGAATTTATTTTTGTGAAACACTAAATTTAGTATGATCCTTAAACAAAAAGGTAAAATATTTACCTGTATTATAGCTTTGTTGAGATGAAATATTATGTAGATTCTTCTTTATTACCTTTCAAATTTATTTAAGAAATCATTACAGAATAAAAATTAAATGGCTGAAAAGGAAAATAAAATTCAAGTTATGTAATAATAGGAATAACGTATGGTTGTCATTAATTTTGTATTTCACCGGGAAAGCAAGGAAGTAAAAATAATGAAGATTGATTAATGTGAAAGAAGGTTTTAATATCATTTTAAACAACTTCTTTATTGTATCGATGAGAACTTTTATAATAATAATAAATTCGTCTAAAAATATCTCCTAAAAATGATTTCAATTCTAAACATTTTTCAGGAACTCTTTACGAAAATTGGGCAAATTACGAAAACCTTCAGATCTGAGAAAGAAGTAGATAAAGAACAGGATTAAATTTTATATCCAACTTAATATACCCACTAGGGAGGAAACAGCTTTACCAAATTATTGTTGCGGAAAAGCTTCCTCTCTGTGTAAATGATGGATACAGATAAAACCGTTGCTAATATTTCGCTACTAAATTGATTTGATATCTGCTGACTGCTGAGTCTGACACTTATGGGAGGGTCTTGTATCATCGAAAACCAAAAGATGTTCACTGAATACAGAAACGCGAATTATATTCTTTTCTGCTTTCTAAAATAAGCGAAGTTGAGAAATCTTCTTGCTGTATGATTTTTAAAAATTCTCTTAGAATTAAAAAAACAGAAATTTAAAAAATTCCTTTTTTTTATATAAGAATTTAAACAAAATTTCTCTACATTTTCTTTTGTACGGTATCATCAAAAATATGTTTAATTAACGAATCTAAAGTTTAAAGCTAGTATGCTAATGATAAATTTGTTAGTAAATATTAATGTTAATATTTTGTTGCTAACCTGGTTTTATAAGTACTAAACAGTTTATTAAAAGGAGAATTATTTCGAATCTTTCGGATTTAAATGATTTTATATTTTTTATAAATAGACAAGACTTTCTGTAATTAAGGAAATTAGTACACATTAAAAATAATGTTGCGTATTTGTGTATTTACCTACAAGAGCCGAACTGTTGTCCTGGTAACCACTTTTAGAGACCCAAGAAGAATTCCATTTCCAGATATTTTTTAATTTTGGTAAATGCGAGTTGCAAACGCTTCAACTTTTGGATCTGACAGTTGGTTTCTTGAATTAGCAATTTAAATACTTAAGTTTCTTGTAATTTCATTAATGGAGATATTCTCTTAGGTATGCTTACTGATATTTGAAAATCTACGTAATTATGAGTGTTCGAATTGGTAAAATCATTAGTTTCAGTTCTAATTTTTATTATTTGTGGGTAGCATTCTTTGAAATAGTTTTACTAAGACTCAGACGTTGCAATTGTTTATCTTGGCCATTATTACAAATAAATCTTTGCATGACTAGAAGAGGAGCTGAATCATTAAATATAACTCTATCACAAATAATTTCTTATTCTTGTTTAAGTAAATATTAATGAATAATTTATTGTGTGCTTTGTGGAACTTACTTATGGTGCTCGGGCACCACATGGCTGCATGGAGAGTAAACAACTCACCTAACCTTATGTATTCTGAGGCAAACAATGATCTAATAACTATAATAATGCTATCATTTACTTCTAAAATTAAATATCTGGACCTAACTTTCGACTCCAACATGAAATAGGAATCACATATTGCGGTGCTTTCGAAGAGGTTACGTATCATAGCGGTAAAGGTTTTCCATCTCAGGTAGAAATAAAAAAGTTAAGGGCAGTTTCACCGGGTTGGACGTAAAATTCACAGTCGTAAATAAAGCTTTATTTTATATTTTATATAACTCACAGGAACAGCATGTTAGAATGCTTTTCATCAAACATGTATACCCTTATTGTTTATTTTTGTTAAGGTCTAACAATTCGTAAATTATTTCATAGCGGCGAATTAAAAGCTGCGTGATAACTGTGCAGGGATACATATTTAAAAAATCTCCTCTGATGAAATAATTTCTAGTAATGAAATTTGAGCTGAGTATACCAATGATTACAAAGGACCACTAGCAATTTATAATGTAATTGGATAGAATTGTGGATGACATGAAAGCTTGTGTTAGACGTAGAAATGTTTGAGTCAGGCATAAAACCTCCGAAACTGAGTGTTTACTGACTCGTAAATGATTTATTTCTTATGTATAAAATTAAAAAATCCCGTTTCAAAGATGAAAGATGTATATTTGCATATTAGTAGTATAATCAAACAATAAACTAAACAATAATAAACTTGAAAAACTACGAACTTGACTCCTCGATTATGAATCCAGCTGCAACGTCAAAATTGTTAAAGGCCCCTAGCTCAGAAACTATGAACGCCACGGGAATCGTATTCTTGTCTTTAGATACAGATCTGCTGACACCGTTGACCAGTGTAAATCAATTTTGCCTAAAAATCGTTTAGCCATACGGCTGATTTTCAAATCTCCTGCGCCTGGAAGGTATTTAATATTCTAGAGGTATTCTTTTATCTTCCACAGAAAGCCCGACTTGATTCGGTTAACGTCTGTCTTAAAAATTTCCAACTATGGAACCAAAGTTCCAATCGCGCCGTATTTTGTTTGTAAACATGAGGAGATCCTCTAACGCAACCTTGCATTACATGTAATCTTGACCCTAGTTAAACTAGGCCCCTAATAGTTCTAGGCCGACTAAACTCAGGTGGCAGCTTTGAGCGCAGATGAAAAGATAACGCATACAATAAAACACCAAAAATAAGGAATTAAAAAAACAATTATAAGGCGCTAAGATCTTATCTTATAAAAGAAGACAAAAAACAAGTACAAAGAATTTAGTTTATGTTAAAACAAATTTTTACTTAATTATCTAAATGAGAAATAACAATAAAAATTTTAAAAATGACGTATTGCCAAGTTTAAATATTTAAATAATAACTCAATAAACAACGAATACGTATAATTCAAAAATTCATAGAAATGATCAAGTAAAAAAATTGGATCATTGGATTACAAAGAGAAAAGTTTTTAAAGCTTCGAATTAAATAAAAATTTCAACAATTTTAATCTAAGATCCAAACTTTTATCTATAAATATGTAATAGACAAAAGATTTACTACCGTAATTATCACTCGACCGTTGCTAATAATGTTTAATAATGAACAAGAAATCTCATCAAAACATGAAGTTAATAAAGTGGAAACGAGAAAAAATTACACAACTTACCCCGAAGAATCTCGCTGCGATACAGATCTGATCCTGGAAGCGAAACAGCTGTAATAAATCAATTTTACTAAAGCAACAAAACTTTTAATAAACATTCCATGTTGTAATAAGAAATCTAGAAAGAACAAAAATTAAATTTGTATGTTAAGCACACAAAATCTGAGTCATCAAAAGCTTTTATACAAAAAAATATTATCTAAATTACTTTAAGATAAAAACAAATATAATAAGTGCTAGGGATCGACAATCTTCCATAAAATTATTTGTATTTAGAGATGTTAAATTTTATTAAAGTTAGCCGTCGTTGACCTCACATATGGATTTAATAGGCGCTGTTTTCATATTACGGAGGATTGTTACGCACAACGCTGGACCACGATTAAGATTGTTCCTAGAATTTTTTGTTACAGAATTTTAGTTGAGGAACCGCACGCTACCAGGAGCAGTATGTGGCAATCGTGGAATTGATTGATCGATATTCTTCAAACTTGATTCAAGGAGATAATTTCCATAAGAAACTGTCATATCGGTCCAGACACCGCATCCAAGAAAAAGCTGAATACAAAAAAACTCTATCAACATTCACAAAGAAAACAAGGAGTAAGAAATCTTATCCCAATATATAGGCTTTTCACACAATAACCACGGATCTCGCAACAATCAGGACCGACAGGATTGGCGCGCACAGATTCTGTTTGTCTTTCCGGAAGAAAACCACCACAACGTCGTAACAAATCGCTTAATCAATCTGAACAATTACACTTAAGTTCCGCAAGAAAATCTAAATGCTCAAATTAAAATCTCTGTTAAAATAATGTAATTCAGAACCCAATTAGCAAAAACTAGAAGGAATTTGATAGTTAACATCAATCTCAACATCATTTTATTTTTTTTATTGATTACCTACACCACTGTGCAAAGGAAATAAATAAACAAAGCATCACGAAGTTACTGTAAAGCTATAACCCTACTTGGATGACACAATTCCAATCAATTTTTTACTAACTAATCCTAAGATTAACATCAATCAACAGAAACTATTCCGCTAACAGCCGCTCACATTCTCTAACACTACAACAAGAGGTTTACTAACTGCTGGAATTAATTGTACCTTGCGTTCTGCTTATTATAATAATAACAATGCAAAGTTGTCAACCCTAATTGATTTACAAAGATTTCGGAAAGAAAACTACAAAGAAATTAAGTTAACTTCTTAGCGTGAACTTATCAACCTCAACCATTTCTTTGAACAAGGGAAAACTATAAAAATTTACAAGAGCAAACCGGAAGTACAGATTAAGGAAAAAAGTGATCATTACAATCCCGCGAACCCGCTTGGTTACTAGCGAGTGGAGTGTGCGCATTTGTAGCGTATTAGAAAAAAAAAGAAATGTGTTTTCCTTCGGACTTTGCGGCAGTGTTAGCGGAGGTGCCAAAGCGACGGCAGGTACGTGGCACAAAAAATGGTTCGTTTTTCCCTACGCAAAAGGTTACAAACAATCTAAAAATTGAGCAAGTAGAACCTTCACAGAGACGCTCTTGAAGCTAGCTAGATTGATCTTTGGTGAAACGCGTTCTTTGTGATTCTACGCATGATGCCTAAAACGTCCGGCATTTATCACAGAGGTCTTTAAATTCGCGGTCATGGTCGTTTTCTCTCCAACTTCACTAGTATCGTTGTTTATAAACTTTTACGATTCAAATTCTTTAACTTCTCCAAAAATTTCATTCGCGTGGAAGCAAATACAAATTTTTGTTTTTTGGGCAATTAGATATTTTCTTTCTCGTCGTTGACGCCAAAACAGTATGTCCTATCAACTAGAGATCTCACCGTCGTGAAAAATGGACAAGTAGGCCAACAAAGTGTAGTATGCACGTCTGCAAAATTACGTCATTTGAGGTTTAATGCTGAGTTTTTAGGCAAAAACACGTTCGTACTGTAGAAGATATTTTCTAAATGTAAATAGCTTTTATGAATTCGGCGAAAAAAGTGTTTTTTAATAGGTCTCTATATTTCATGCAACAATTTTTGCAGAAATCTCAACGGTATGCGTAAACGTGAAAATCTACCTACGATTATGAGACAACTAAAATGCTGTAAACTCCAAATAGACAATTAGTGAAAACGGCACGTTTTTATCTTCACACGTTGTCTAGTTACTTCAATTGCAAATTATTCCTAGTTAATAATAATAAAGTGTCTTCAAGTAGAATTATAAAATGCTTGTATAGAGAAGGTACAAAGTAAGATACAGGACATGCCTACTCGGTACGTTATATTTTGTGGACATTATAATAATCTTTTGAGGAACTCCTGAAAATACCAATTAACTCCAACCCTTTCAATGTGACTGAACAAAGTGCAATTGTAGTTAGGAATATTTTTAATAGAACTTCAAACTTTGTTTAATTCCTTAACACTATCAAAGTTGTTTATATCAGACGAATCAACATATGTAGTATGTAATTACATATATTGGGGTTTCTAAGACTTGCAACATTTGCAAATTCAAGCTGAGAAATTGGCGACTGATTTCTATAATAATAAATTTGCTGATATATGTCGATGCTATAGTATTGTTGGCGAACTCAGCTCACAGGTTGCAATACAACCTCTACCTATTGATTATGGCCTTGGAGAAGATGGAACTGAAAGCAAACATAAACAATATGAAGACAATGATTATATCTAGAGAACAGCGTCTCAAGGATCAGGACAGATGTCGGAGTGGACAAAGTGATGGAGTCTCAGGTGAGATGGTTTGGCCACGTTCTGTACATTGAAGACTCAAGGTACGCATGACAATCACTCGAGACAAGGGTGGAAGGAAGAAGACAAACCACCTGGGCTGATAACATCAGCTCTATACTAAGAGTGCCTGGTTACACTTGGGGTCAAGCTGACCAGCTAGCTCAGGACAAGTCAGCCTGGCGGACTTTTTGTCAACGCTGTACACTGCGTGGTAGATGAGGGACCAGAACTAAGTAAAAAAAAAGTTCTTTTCATGAACAAGTCGCTCTTCTTAATGACGGTTCGTTTAGCTAAATTCCAGGATAAGCAAATAATATGACGTCGTTTCGAGTGTTAAATTTCTCTATGGCATTGGAGCCCTCACTTGATACAATTCCTGAAGAAGCTGACGTAGAAGTGCGCAGTGTTGAACAAGGTTGGTCAGTTATACGGGTTCAGCTCAAAGTAATCCCAAGAATATTAGGCGCAGGGTATGGAAGATCAAAACAAGGAATCTTTAACGTGTCTTATTACTGAGAAAATCGTAGCTGCGTCTACAGTAAAATTACGAAGATTAAGGCAAAAAATGGAATGTTCTGAATTTACCAGATATCTGAAACTACACACTATTTTCTGTACGGCTTAAGCAAGAAGTAGAATATTCAGCAGTTTAGATCTGACAAAAGTATTATATAATGTATATATAGTTTTTATCGATTAAAAACCTGTACAATCCTAAATTATAAACCCCAGCATTTTATAACTACCCGAAGCAATGTGATTTTGAAATCAAAAGTCGTAAGTAAATGATGCTCTAGGAGCCTTTATTACTGTTCTTCGTTTAAGTAGGTTTTGACCCATTTGGAAACGATGCAGCTCATGTTCATATAGCCTTCTAAGGTAATAATTAGATAATTTAAATTTACCTTATATATTTCATTCATAAACTCTTATTGTCATGCTGCAGCAGTTCATTGCCAAAGTGCAGTTAATATCTTTACAGATTTTGATATCATCCGTATATACAACATGGTGGTTGTGCTTTTGGCAAATCATTTATCAACGACAAATCAAACATTGTGAAATGGGGTCGTTTCCTAAAATATTATTTTTGCTTATTTGGGTTGCTTTCGCTTTAAATTAACGCTGGCTTTTTTTTCACATTTTTTCTGCTCCTATTTTTATTAATTTTTTCAATTTAAAGTTCAAAAAACTTTTCCCGCCACTCCTGTGACGTCACAAGTCTTTGACGATATGACAAAGCTGAAAACGGGAGCGCTTGCGTGCGGAACACCGGATGCGGATACTGTCTGTATTATAGAAATCGCTTAGACGTTTGAATTTTCAAATTGTTGAGGTTATGCAGTACTATGTTATTATATATTTTATACATTACATTTGCAAAGTTTTATACAAATGAGGTAACCACTAAACCACAAAACAATAGTCAATAACAGACGTAAAAAGTACAGATACTTATAATATCTTTGGTTGAAATAGACAAAGCGGAAAAACCAGACAACTAAGGGATGACAGCAAAGATACAACAACGTGATTGCGACGTTGTCAGCTCTACTATTTGTACAAATCGTCTACCGACGAACTGTGACGTCACTAGTAAAGAAAAATTATTTTATTTCCTTATAACTCTTTTAGTTATCATATTACGGAAAAAACTGTTAATGGAAATTAACTATATATCTTGTCTAGAATGATAATATCTGTTTAGATTTCAGTAAATCCATTTTAGGAAACGACCCCATTATGTAGAAGAAACGCCAAACGAATTTGTTAACTAATAGACGAGTATCAATAAAAAGCATTTACATACCCTTCCAGATATGCTACACCAGAACATTTTGGTCAGACGTTGAAAAGCAAATCTGAACTAATAATAACCGGTATTCCGACAAAAGAAGTCGAATCCTATTCATAACGACAGCGTTTAAAAGTATATTCTTCTTTATTCTTTAACGATGATGATGATTACAGAAGATATTTTGAACCAACGCTAACATCCTTAGAGCAGATTTCTTATGATAGGGCAAACAATTTTTTTTAATGTCGCCAATCTTTTTCGATTTTTATCTTTAATAAACATTCTGTATAAATTATTAAAGTGTGAATAAATGTATCTATTTAGGAAAACATTAATGATAAATACATTAAAATAAAAAAAATAACTTTTTATCGCGTAAAATACGTAGATACTATTCACTACGATTGATCTGTTTCTGAATTATGAGCCTTAAAAGCATCCTTTTGCGCGGTGATAACCCATTACCGAATCCCAAATTCAAACTATTAAAAAAACGCATTAACTATGATAGATTGAAACACCATCAAGATATTGCTCAAAAAAACCATGGAAGAGGTTTTCTTTTATTCTGTTACCACTGCTAAGTTATATTAGAAAGATATTAGTGAGTACATCCATTTTGTGTGAAATAAAATTATAAAATTAGTCTTCAGGCTGTAAATAAAATAAAATAAAATAAAATAAACAAAATTTTATTATTAAGAGTTTTTTTTGGATGGCTCTCTGAAAAGTTGGCATTTTACAACTCGTTGTCAATGTCAAAAGTTGACAATTACAAACATTTGCAATAATGTTACAATGAATTCATGATACACACTTATAATCTTGGCCAACTTCATTTTCAACGAACTCCAATAGGAGTCGTTACTAAATTTGCGAAGTCTGTCTGTCTGTCTACATTTTTTTAAATTTTGGAATTTCGACTTCAGATTTGGATTCTACATCAAAAATTAAAAACACGTGGTGTCTTCGTTTTTTGATATCTCTTTGGGAACACGGTCAAAATGGCTGCCGAAATTTGAAAAATTTTTCGAATTTTTGTTTTTACTTTAGAATCGTATTTTACACCAAAAAATAAGAGACACATATACTTTTAGTTTTTTGATATCACCTCGAGAACATGATCAAAATGACCACTAAATTTGAAAATCTGCTTATTGAATTTGAAAATAAAACGGAGTTTGTTGTGATTATGCTTTGCATTACCAGACGTTTTAATCTATTGTCAATAATTTTGTTTACTATTTTTTTTAAAATACGGTCGTGCAGAAAATGTTATAGTAATAACTCGAGATTAAAGTGCGTTTTTTCAACTCGAACTTCCCACTCGTTCAAAAGCTTCACTTTATACTTTTGTTCTACCAATAACGTTTAAGAAACATATATACCTTAATAATGTACTCAACACACCAAAATCCACATTGAAAGAATCTCGAGTAACAATAATTAATTAAATAAAGTGAATGAATTGAAAAAAACGGTAAGGGAACCTGTTCTCAAATGATATACTATAAGAAAAGCTCCGTAGGAGCTATAGGTTTTACTAGATTTCTCTTATAGTTTGCATACTACTATTTTAAGTTAATTACTTTACATTAAACACAATAAAACACATGCAGACAAATTCAAATTTATATTATATTGATTTATTTAAAATAACGTCATTTTACCAACAGTGTGTGTGGATAATATCAGATACCCATTTCTTTACACTCTTTTTTTTAGCAAACAGCACACTTACTATGAGCCCACATAGACCTTTTTTTGCACTTTAGCTTTGATTCGTTTGACTCGGAATTGCTGATCAAGTCGCTGCAATATAGACATGGCACATCTTCACTATCGTTTCCATCAAAATCACCGCCATCTTCGTCTACCTCCAAACAAAGTTTATTCTTTGCTTATTAAGCTGTCTTTCTTGCTTTTTCTTGCTTATCTTGCTTGAACTGTTGACTTTACTTCAGCGACATATGGGCTGCTCGTCAGAATCTGTCCTCCATTGTGGTTTCTCTTCCTTTTAATTTGTTAGGCAGAAGGAAGTAGCGGAATATCTGCTGGCTTTAGGAGTGTTTCTGAAGATTTAGTGCAGATTGTAAATAAGATGGGGTGGGTAATGAACAAGATTGTTCAAGCATTACAAGAGCTGCATTGGCATCTTTTTCAACATCTACACCTTCATCTTTAGTATTTCCTTTTTTGTCTGTTACTGCAACCGCACAAAAAACATAGTCAGGGAAGACATCTAGATTAAGAGGCCAAATTACTGTCTTTACAAATCCACTAACTGCATTCTGATTAGTGGCGGCCTTTCCATACGCCTCTGAAAAGAATGTGGCAATCTCATACGGCGTCACAACTCTTGCAGGATGCGTTCTCGGCCACTTCGATACTTTCTGGTTGTAGAACGTCTTCAAAGCAGCAAATAACGTCACACTCAACGACTGTAAGCGATGGATGCAATGTGGAGGGAATGACAGCATTACTCTACCAGTTTCTTTGGCATAGCTTAGGGCATCCACATGCTTATAGTTTGAATGTCTATCAACTAGCAAGAGAACCTTTCTTTTAAGGCTGGAATTGGCATGCTCATCAATACGTCAACCATTGGAAAAATAGTTCTCCTGTCATCCAGCCAGACTCATTGATGAGTCCATAGGACAGTTCCTTTTTCATTTTCTTCCCTGCAAATATTAGAGCAGGAGAAATAACATTATTGTTAGGACTCATGCAACTCATCACAGTAGCATATTGATCTCGCTCAGTGCTGGTTTCTGCTCTAACTTGTTTTTTCCTCTTTCTGCCAGGATTCTCTGCGGTCTCTGAGCAGTTGTCAAAGGGGAACCATCGACATTCCAAATCCCTGTTGACTGAATGTCGTTGGAAGTGATTACTTCTTGAAGCTTTTTGAAAAAAAGATTCACTTGGGGCTGGTTGAAGGCTTGAGCTCTTCCTATAGAAGTCGCTTTAGATTGTCTCAGTGGAAGTTTTGGGTGTTTCCTTCTGAATTCACGTAATCATTCCCAGCCTATAAACAATTAAACTGGGTATAAACTATCGGCCTATTTAAAACAAATAAAGGGAATCAAATGGATTTAATTAAATCATAAATATAAGATTACTAACCGGCCATCTTCGTTTTCTCGTTGAAGCGATTATCAATTCCATTTCGAACTGCTACTTCACAAATTAGCTTCCTGACATCATTCAATGTTAATCCAAATTCAGTTGCAAATCAAAATGATTGCTATATGTTGCAAAACCAAATAATGGTTCTACAAGATTTTTGTAACAGCACCTAGTTAGCCCTTGATATCGACAAATGTAAAATCGTGTCCTGTAGATGTAAACAAAGTCTTCGTTGGCTTTGGGGCTATCCACAACTATTAAAGGTTCAGGTATACTCTTTGACAGTAAGCTTACTTTTAGTGCGGACATACAAGTAAGGAGTTTAGGAATGAAAATGCTTGGATTTATAATTAGAAATTGCAGATCATTTGCTAACATACATTCTCTAGAAATATCGTTTCGCTCTTTGATTAGTTCCAAACTTGAATATGTATATTAATATGAAATCATTACTACATAAACTCCAAACCGTTGCTGCAATCTATCCAAAAAATGTTTGTCAAAGGAAAAATTCTTAGAATCTCCGTGGCTTGTAGCGCGCGTACCTTTGAATTCATTCTTGTAGCATGTTGTCCATTCTTTGATAAGGGCTCTTCTTAACCGCAAGATGATATGTTGTGATAATATGTTTTCCCGTCTGCGAATATGTTGTTCTACCATATCCCACAAATGCTCAGTAAAGTTTGAAAGGGAATTTAATGGAGGTCATTCTATAGTTGAATTCGATGTTCGTTTAGGTCTGTGGTGGCATTACATTATCCTGCATTTGTAGAAAACCATATCATACCATATACAACAGGTATAACATTATCTTCCAGGATTGTGTCAATATATTGGATAGTAGCCAGTCTTCAAAAGATGATTTAAGTTCAGTTTCTTGTCAAAACTAATACCAGCTCAGATCAAAACCGTTGAGCTTCTATATTGTAACAGCGGAATAACGTTCATCTTGGCGTCTAGAAACAAGATAGAGAAATAAAATAGAGCTTCTGAACTTGTCAGT
>VTPC01003683.1:0-19219 GCA_011009095.1 Ignelater luminosus | reverse complement strand
TATTTTCGTTTGCTTTTTATTTATGTATATTATACCAGGATTTATTTGTAATAATTAATTATCTTGTCAATATGTAGTAAAAATAATAAAAATAAAATATTAAATACAACATACCCGAACGAAATAAACTATTTACAGAATGATTATTGCAGGATAACTTATTATTCTTCTGACTTACAAAAATCTACAGTGTCAATTTAAAACGACTTGCAGATTTGAGTATCAATAGGTTAAATTAACTATTTATTCGGTGTCCGTACTTTATCCCGTGTTATTAACCCTTGCATACATGTATTTATAATCAGATCACACACCTATTGGTTTTATTTTTCAATCACACCTAACATCAACCACGGAATTAATTATACTACACCCAATACCTTTTTTACAAAAATCCCATAACGGTGGTCAAGCTGGTAACGACGGTATCCAAACAGAAAATTTAATTTTCATTTTTAATCGAGTTTCGATTGCTACTCGGATATAAAGCTTGAATGTGTTAAAAATGTTATATCAAACATGATGGAATATGGAAATCCGTATAATGGATATCAATTTCCTCGCCTACTCATGCTATGAAAGAATTAACATTAATTTTTTTAATTGGATATTTCCGCGTGTTCAAGTTTTTGGTGTAAAATTGACAGACTATCTATATGAATTCGTGTCAATTACTCTCCTGTTATCAATTATATTCAAAGTTGTTGAGATTTAATTAAATTAGGAGAAAGATAATAAAATTTTTCTTACACAAAGGCAGTTATGAGATAAACCGGAATTCTTCTTTGAGAAGTTATGAGCTGCACATTTTTTTTCTAATTAATGAAGGGAAATTAAAAGTAATTTAGATTATAAAGTTTTCAAGTTAATTAAATGAGGAGGTTATCAATAATTTTTCTTGAAGTTCAGTTTAGTACAAGATTTTGTAATTAAAGAAATAAATAACTTTCAGAAAATTGAATTGGTTGAGTCTTCTATTCCACATCTTAAAAGGGGAACGTTATTAATCAATACGTAAATACTTAATAAAATATTTTGTATAGTATATTATTAAGATTTGGCAACTGCTGGTTACTCTTTTGGTAACATCACTATGTACTAGAGTCGGTGGAACAAATTTAACGCAAGTCCAGCGTTGCAAGATATTCAATGCTTCTTTATGTTTGATAATAGTCCAGAAACTGTAGACCAAAATTTTTCCTAAGACTGAAATTTTGTACAGTGGACTTATTTGATGTTCTTAACGACATGCTAAAAGTCCCCAACTCTTCCAAGTTGGCTTTCTGAAATGCCATGCATCTGAACACCTAAAATCCTGAAAAGATACATCCAAGCCCTGGAATTGTATTAGCCCTAAAATGCTAATATAGTGCTCAATTGAAAGAGACTAAGTCATAACTCTGAGTATTTAATGACTACACAAAATTTATTAATTATTAATTGAAAAAAAAGTCTGCACTTTCTTTTTAGCATCTTGGGTGCTCTTCTGCAACAGATATCAAGAATATGCCTATAATAAATAAGTTTTGATGTAAAATAGTCAATAATACTAGAGCTACGGGCGTTTGATTGCATTGATCTCAAGAACTCTCAGTGAAAAAACCATGACTGCAAAATCACTCCCTGTGATCTACAAAATTAGCTTATTTGCCCTGTCTTACATCTAGGTTTACAGTCCATAACAGACCGAACCACGACACTGCTGCTTGCAACAGTTCACGGCGGTGTTGTAGTCCGTGACGCAATCGTTCTAGCGAATCCGTAGCAGCTCTTTATCTAAAGAGGATTTAGAGCAGTATTTAAAATTTGAGCTATCCCTTAGGTCATCTGTTTTTTTCGACCAAGAAGACAGTCAAGTAACACTCTAAAAGCTTCTTGTTTGTCTTTGTTTGGTTTGATTGCGCTTAGCAATCTTGGGACAAACAGCCAAAGCGTACATCAAGCATGTTCATAATTGACAAAGTCTATAGCAGCGCCAAACTTTAATGCGGACATTCAAAGCAGTAATGTTTAACGACAATACTTTCTTGAAAGACATCCCAGTTATACTTTTTGAGTCATCCAAGAAACAAGGCACGACTTGTAGGTCTGTCGTTTTTTCACTTTTAACAAGCTGGAATCACCATTTTGCAGGTACTAGAAATGCTCATGCTCGTCGTGCATGCAAAACACGATATTGCTTCCTGGCATCAGTAATTTAAGTGTTAGCTGTTCAGACAAGACATTCTCTTTTTCCATGTCATAAACGCATGCGACACATTTACTTTGTACCGGTTAAGTAAGCAGAAGGTGTAAAAATTTCTCAAGAAGAGGCCTGCATTATATCCAAAGTCTTCTTGAACTCAGTACTTATAAAGAAGGATATTGAAACAGCGAGAAATTTTTTTATGGTGGTAGTGAGACGGACAGCTTGAATATTTTCCAAGTAATTACATAAAGACCAATGATATATCAGTTTTGTCACTCAGAGTTTAGTACAAGATTTCAATAAATATCAGTCTCTATACAGATTCAGCAGTAGTTCGACGTCAACCTCAATCTAGAGACTGGTGATGTATTATTTATTGCGTCTGTAAGGCACACTCTGATGCCAAGTGCGAACGGTCTGGTCTAAATTGCAACGTGGCGTGCCAAGGTTGAAAAGGTTGTTCTAGTGCCCGTATTTACAGTAAATGTTTGAACCAAGCTTGAACTTGAGCTCCATTGGCTGCGATATTGTACGCGTGCTCAGACACAAGGTACATAAACAATAGAAATTTGCGTTTAGCTTGTAAGCTGAGCATTCACGCTTAAAAAATGTCAAGCATAAACTCACTCAAGTACTGACTAAAAACTAAAAACACTATTGATGAAGAAGACAACCTAGATGATTCTCTTACGTATAGTAAACTCTGATATGCAATAGAAATAATTCAATTTTTAACTCTATACTTTAAGGTTGAGTTTTATTTATGTGGTCGTTCATCTGCTCTGTAAAATTTCACAGGCTCCCTGCCAAGATTGATTATCATGTTGCGTAGTCATCAAGTACTTAGTCAGAGTACTTTCCTCTTTCATTTGAGCACTGTACAAGCATTTTAGGCCCAACCGTTCAATCACCTGAAATTTCAGGTAATCAACATGAAAGAATTTGGAACTTTGATTTTGAGTATTGGTTGTTAAGAACACCAATAATGATCACTGTGCAAGATTTCGGACTTAATTTTAAGTTTCCTTATCTATAAATAGTACAATTACAGAATGAATAAGCAAATACATACAATTTTGGTCTCGTGTATTTTCATAACGACAATCTTGTATAACAGCCGATAATGCAGATTATTGAAATGCTCATCCATGCAACGTAAACCAAATCCTTGAGTCTAGGCTCTTGTCTATTAATTAATTCATCTTTTACATACCCAAAACTGCTTTCAATAAACAAGACCACACAACTTTTCACTGCAAGCTTGTATTATATTCGAATAACAGTGAATGTGATAACTTGTTATAATATCTTAATTGCAGAACTTTTTATCACCTTGAAACTAAGACACAATGAGTATATTGTATACCCGGTTCTGTTTGGTTAAGTAGTAAATTTGACGCTAAGACGCGCAGGTAATTCACAAAATTGCGTTTCTATTCGTACTAGAAAATTATAAGCTTGCAGCAGTTTCATGTGCAACACACAACATGTCAGTTATAATCTAAGGTGTCCAAGTAGATAAATGCTGTTGCAATGAGGCTGTGAGCGTAAAATATTAGACATGAAGTGAGTAGCAGTAAAGCGCGAGGGTTGTGGACTTACCCCTTGGGTGTTTTTCTTGTGAGAAAACTTGTGTTTGAGATTGTTACATTCCTTCAAAGCGTTTTAACAGTGTTTGAAGAAGTGAAAAAAGCAATGAGTAGTTAGGAAAAAAAATTATATTGTAGGTAAAACAAGAAATGTTGGTTTGACTTCCCGGTTTTATTTAGAAAGATCAATTTATTAACCTGAGAGATTAATAAATGAATTAATCGGAAGATTAACACGCCGGTTTCTTTACAAATGTGATTCCCAAATTTTAGCAACATTGAAGTTCCATCTCCTCGAAAGATACGACAATACTGACTTTTTATTTTTCTTGGTAATTCAGATACTTCCTCTATGAAAGGAAAACATCTGCATCAAGCAATCAATTATCACAAGTACTAATAAGTAATAACCTTCAGAATTTTTAACATGCAATGCAGGTTTCCTTTGATTAATTTTCAAATTGAAAGTCTTGGTTTTTTAAAATAAAATTTATCTTTTCATTAAACTTTCTAATAAAAAACAAATTTCTCATGGTTTAATAAGTTTTTTTTATTTTCTCTTTTTGCGTGTAATTTATCAACAGCAAATTTTTTTACTAGACTGGTAAAGTCCTACCTCTTTTACTTTACAGTTGAGAGGAATAGTTCTTGAATAAATAAACAAGAAAGAATTTTAAAGTGGTCTTAAATAAATATTCTGTTTGCTCTACTTTAAACTTGCAGCAACTAGAAAGCTTTTTGAATCGTATCTTTAAAACTTTCCCAACGCATAGACGATTTTTATATCAATATCACGATTTAGAAACTGTTTTGATCTTATGATATTTTCATTTGATTAGACAAGCACTGTTTTGTTCTCTTGACAGGTGTCTTAAAATAACTATAAAAATCAATAGCTTGTGCAAAAACAAAACTTATTGTATTAAGATGAGATCTTCTTTAAGGAAAAGTTAAAAATAGTTTTCAAATACAAGACAAGATTATAAAAGTTGTGTCTACAGAAACTTAAAGTTACTGGAAAACAGTTTGGCGCAAAACTTTGAATGTTTGAATTCATTACCACACCAAGGCCTTTCCCAGCGTACACCTTGCAAGCTGGAGAATGTCGTGGGGTCTCTCAAAACATTTTTCCCAATACTACTAGTCTTATATTACTGGGATACTCTTCTTTCTTGAGATTGTTTTATTTATTCCAACGTAGATTGCTATTTGTTGAGTACCATAGCCTTCTATCTCCGATCAGAAGTTACTTGCGCTTATATGGTCTTGGCCTCAGTAAAAAAAAACTGTGCAACCCTGCATAGATCTTAGATCTAAATGATTATCAAAAGTAGTATGATGAATCACATATTAGCAGTTACAAATTTTCTGAGATTGACTATCAGTGGAATTGTGGAACTAGTTTGTAATCTATTAACAATCAGGTTAAAAGTAGTTGTCTGCTTGATCTGAGGGTACCATAATAAAAAGAAACTCACTTTGAAGGCAGCTCAAAGTAACAGTCAAGCTTTTGCTCGTACCTATTTTACTTGAATCAAACCTTGAAAGTGTAGCACTGGTGCTTACCATAATAACTTCAAACAATCTGCATCTACTGGATTTATACATTTTTCAGTTTTCTATACTTATCTTTATATTTTATCCTCCTCAGAGCCTCACATTTTCTTCTCTCCTTTATGGTTAACTGTTTCAACTTGCCTTCTGCATAGTTATGTTACGTAGTAAACTTAGAATCAAGAGACCATGAGAAGATTTCAGTAATAGATACTTTGTTTTTAGTTTTGGATCGGTTGGCCGATGATTTGTATTGCATCTAGGCCTTAGATAGTTATTGACGAAGACGTTAGATAAGGTACTCTCCGTCAGTGAAATTTTCACTTTACTAGTTCAAGATACAATCTCCAATTTTCTCATTCTAACTCTGATATAAAGATTAGAAAATACTTTCCATGGACAAAGGGAATTCAGTATGAAGGAGGAGTGATGTATCTTAATGTTTCAGGCGGATTCTTTGCTTCCCCGAATCTCAAAAACACTGTGGGTTTAAGTGATAATTTTTTTCAAATTTGGTAGCTGGAGGGTATTATTTTATTTTTAAGTTATCTATTGTTTTATCAAGCAATTACAATTAGCAAGTGTACAAAAATGAGAATTATCCTTCTAGGAAACCATTAGTGTTTCGTGTTTTCTGGGACACTCTGTATATTATTGTCAATATGCCAAGTACGTAATTTTTAATAAGTGAAACGTCCTCACACAGTTAATTTACATTATTATCTCACGGGAATCGACTAAAATATTTTTTTATTGAAATACATTTTTATTTTCCCCAAGAAAAATGATTAGCGTTCAAACATAAATACGAAGGTAATTCTCTTAAAAAGGAAATACAAGAAACCTTCATCTCAGATTAAGGATAAAATATCTACTTAAATGTCTCTCGAGTGATTCAGTTCCGAAACCGTAAGTGTGTATAAAATCCATTTAAAATGTTACATAAAATCTACATCGTTTCTTTCAGCTTTCTCTCTTTTTCATTACCTACCATATTATACTGATGCCAAATTAATAAAAGCGAGCTCTGACTTCAACTCTCATTAGCAATGATGAAGCAGCAAATAATTGCTTTTCAGACACAAACCAAAGTGCTTTTCAATTTTTCTCCCTTTTTTAAAATTTTAATTTTTTCTCATTTTGAGTTATTTACTTTGATGTATACGTGCTCATACAGTCCACAAATAGAAATATTTTTTCCAGTTGACGATCAATTATAAAGGGTTAAAGGAATAACGTTTTATATATTTGCTGAGTAAACTAGAGAGAAAACATTAATTTTTCCTAACACCTTTGAACTTTTTAATATCAACCAATCTCTGTGAAAGACAAGTGAATGATTTGATTTTCTGTTTGATTAATTTCTAATTAATCACGCATTTTTTTAAATTAGAAAAAATTCGAGCATAATTTTAGAAAATACTTAAAAATATTTTTACTTGAAGTAATTAAATAGAAAATTACCAGGAAATTTACAAATGCAGGTATAATTAATAGTTACTACTTGTTAAAATCAAGTATACAACAAAATAAACTTACGTTATTGAAGTTATTTATAAAGTTTCCATTCATTTGAAAATTGGGAAAAAGTAACTACAGTTTTTAAAATGATCGTTATTACACAATAAAGTTCATAGAAGATTCTTCTGAAAACAACCGAAAATTTAAAAATTTACCCTGTGGGATATCTTTGCGATATTAATATTCATTACAGTAGTTTAGAGCCGTCACAACACGCCCTCGCGCGAAGAACGACACAAATCTACGATGCCGACGTTCCTGTCTAGTTACTCGAGACGCGTACGCAAGCGTAGTTTTCTCTTTTTCCTATTATTATTTCTTTTATTATTTTTTCAGCTGTGTAATTCTCTCTGCTTCATTATACATTTATTCTCATTTCATACCTGAAAATATCTTTCATAGGAAAAGCTTACGACTTATCTTGCTCTTTATGTTCAAGTATTAAATTTCAAAATTCCCGTTTCTGTGCTTGTTTTAGAGATAACAACTGTAAGGATACTATTTACAGAGCAAAAACCTGAATAACTATAGTAATTCTTCAAGGACTTACAGTTAAGATTAACTTGGCCACATTAAAGGAGAAGATACCAGAAGCTTCAGTTACAACTTTTAGAATAGTTTAAGAAACGTTAGATGTCTTCATTTCAAATGATTTAAGTAATTTCCTTACAAAAATATTTAAAAAGATCCTTTGTAGTATTTTTCATAATCTTACCACCAGATAGTAGAACTCTGAACACTTGTACTCTCACTAAATGAATATAAACTATAGAAATAGGCTCAACGATGTGGTCAATTAATATAGGAAGTAATCCTTATTGTAACAATCGTGTAAGTCTCATCTGCATTTTTAAGTTTCTTATGAGATATCAAAAAACGCAAGAAATTTTGAATAGATCTTGACATCCTGTACTAGGAAAAACTAGTTTTAATTTTGAATTAGGGATCTCCTATATGACTGCTTCCGTTTATTTCTAGGATTGCTACACACTGAATTTTAGTTTTTATTTTACACGGTGCAGCTTCTTTCTAAAAATATTAAAAAAGTACAAGAGGCAAGTACATTAATAAGTAATAATTGTAAAGACACCTAACCTTCAGCATATTTAGTTAGGAAATTTTATTTGTTTACTAATAGCGTTAGTTCTTCTAAAACCTGAGAGAGAACATATGGTTAATGACGCAGTAAGCTGGTATGTATTTAATTTCTTTTTAGATCGATTAATTAATTCTACTTTGCCAACTGAAAATAAAAAATTTTCACTCATGTGAGCGGTACTCACAAGAACCTGACAGAAAATTATTAAAGCAAGTCACTTGGGTTGGTGTTTCCTTAGACCCTTTAGAACGATGTGAGTCGCTGAACCGAACGTTCCAAACCTTAAAATTCAAAGTAGCAACCATTACTTCAAGAGTAAACTTAATGACCAATACATCTAGTAACATAAGCGGCAAACGCAATAAATTGTAGTTTACAGGGTACTTATGCAAATATGTGTGATTCAAATTAAGTTAATGCGCGCTTTAAAAGCCGCCGATTTTGACCCATCTCGCCCACCAGTGTGAATAACTCAATTCAAATACTGAAAGAGTTAGTGTAAGGCTTAGCGTTTTCGAAATATGTATCTGTTTAAACGCTACCCCAGCATTTGAAGCAATTTTAAATCAGGCAATGTAATTTTAAAAAGATCAAGAGAATTTATAGATACGTTTAGGCAGCTTAGAGCTAGGCAAGCTATGTTAGAAGCTGCCGTTGAACTTCTAAAATAATATGCGCTTAAGTTGAACCAAAAGCACAAAGAATTAACGATACGTTTTCATTTTATATAAATAACAACTTAATTCATCTTGAAAACTGAAATGCGCACTAAGCGTATTGCCTTCTAAATCTAGCTTACCATTCCTGCCATCAGATGTGTATAGCGCCTCGCTTGGATTGCGTAACATGCAAAGTTTGCTACATAAAACAAATTTTAACTTTAGAAAAATGTATAAACACTTTTTTATAAAAAACAATTTATTTTTGCTAGTTTTGGGTTGTAAAAGTGAGCAAGAAATAGTTACAGCCATGAGTCATTATCACCCAGAAGCTACCAGTCGTCCATAAACAAATAGAACCAGTTAAATCCAATAGTTTGGCATAAATAAATCTAACGTACCATCAAAAAGCAACCGAATTTGCGTAACCTTTGAAATAAAAAATGTTCATCGGTGTTTACAACTATTCTAAATCATGACAACGTGACAAATACGTAAATAAGGGTGTTTCAACTAAAAATGTTATTCACTTTACAATTTTGCACACCTTAACTGTTGATTGTGACAAGAGTTTTGATGTCTTAACTATTACCAGCGAATGTAAAATAATTTAATAGAATTTAATCGAAAACTACTTGTTGTCACTTGTGTAAAGCAATGAGGATTCTGCATACTACTACCTACGAGGGCGGTTCAGTAAGTACCCGTGTTTGACGACAGAAGGCGTTCCTGAGGGAAGTTGGTGTTATCATCGTGTGCTGCCATCTATCAAACGACGGTATAACAAATTACAGACTGATTGATAGGTTAGTTTGGATTTGACAGCCATTTGAGTAAGACGTGTTTCGTAATTTTAGCTAAGATGGAAAAAGAGCAGTATCGTTCGGTAACTCGCTTTCTGTTTTTGGATGGGAAAAAATGCGAGGAGATAAAAGCAAAGTTGGATGCTGTTTATGGGGACACTTCGCCGTCTCTGACCACAGTTAGATATTGGTTCAACGAATTTGAACGTGGGCGAACATCCGTTTTTGATGAGAAGCGACCAGGACGCCCGGCAGACGTGGTTACCGAGGAAATCATTCAAAAAGTCCACGACATGATTCTCGCTGATCGACGAACGAAAGTGCGTGAAGTAGCAAAGGCCGTAGGTGTGTCGACCGGAACGGCAATTAATATTTTACATGATAAGTTGGCGATGAAAAAATTGTCGGCGCGATGGATGCGGCGATTGCTAACGGTGGACAACAAGCGGATGCGGCTGTTAACTTCGAAGCAGTGTTTGGAGCAATTTAAGCGAAATCCGAAGGAGTTTTTGCGTCGAGTTGTCACCGTTGATGAAACCTGGATTCATCATTACACACCAGAAACTAAGCAACAATCAAAACAATGGATTTCTCCCGGTGAATCTGCTTCAAAGAAGGCGAAGATGGTTCCATCGGCCGGAAAGGTCATGGCGACGATTTTTTGGGATGCGAACGGCGTCATCCTCATGGATTTTTTAGAAAAAGGAAGAACGATCACTGGACAATACTACAGTGAGTTATTAGACAGCTTCGACAAAAAATTGAAGGAGACACGGCCGCATTTGGCGAAAAAAGGTGCTGTTTCACCACGATAACGCACCAGCACATTCATCCGGAGTTGTCGCCGCCAAACTGCATGAATTGCGTTATGAATTGCTGCCCCACCCCCCGTATTCACGCGATCTGGCTCCCTACGACTTTTTCTTGTTTCCTAACATGAAGAAATGGCTCGCGGGAAAATAATTTAGCTCAAACGAGGAAGTCATCGCCGAGATAGAGGCGTATTTTTGGAGAGTTCGACAAATCCTACTTTTTGGAGGGGTTAAAAAATGGCAGGAACGTTGGGAGAAGTGTATATTTCTAAAAGGAGACTATGTTGAAAAATAAAAAAAAAATTTTTGAAAAAAATTGTGTCTTCATTTCTAACACGGGTACTTATTGAACCGCCCTCGTATAATATTTTTAAGGGTTGAGTGTGAAATATCACTTAGTAGATTAATTATCTGGTAATGACAGAAAAGCTACAAAGATGACAAAAAGGAAGAAGAAAGAACTTGTAAATGCAGCTGTTGGGAAACTTGGCCAGTGATACAAAAAAAAATTAAAAGGAAATTTGAAATTACTCATGAATATGTTGGGAAGAAACTAACTGATAATAAAAAATAATTGGCTGTTAAACATAACAAGAATTAATTGAAACGTCAAAAAACACGTATTTGCGTAAATTACGATATGATCGTTTGAAACCCACGTATCATTTGGATGTTACCCATGCGTGAAAATGTAAGAAACGTACCCAACTAGAAGTTTTGAATCAATTAAAATGCAAATGTATGGGAAGCAAAAAATGTGGCGCAAATTCAAATCTGAATTAAAGCAAATCTCCTCTATTTCACAACAGAACCCGGTAACAGTTCGATACAGCTACCCCTAGAATTAAAGTTGTACAGAAAGAATTTAACCTTAGCAATGCATGTTTATTCATTCAGAGAATCAAAAGACACCTGCGGAAGTCCTCTCCGACGCCAAACACTTAGAAAATGTTTAAAAAACTTTGAAAATCGACGATGTTGACAGTTCACAAGCAAGACGACTGCCATGACACTATAATATCGCGGCTACGTTCCTGATACTCTCCGAAAGCGTACCAACCAACAGTACCACAATCCAATTTCCCTAAATTATCTGGAGAACATTGACTCCGTGCAAGCATGGGTGAATTCATTTATTTAATTTTGCTCCCCGCAAGATTGGTGCGAAATTCATTAGAAAAATGAACGTTTAATTACTTCTAACCTAACCACACCCTCGCTTCGTTGTGCAAGATTGGGGTAGAATTCTTATACGCGGGTCATGCTACAGTGGGAGGTTGGTAGTATGTGCAGCAGCTAATTTAGTTGCCAACTTCGTTGTTTTTATCGTGCAACATAACCTCAGATGTGCTTAAAAATTATGTTTGTTTTTTGTCGGTTTCATCAAGATTTGATGAATCTTCTTTACCTCCGGTCACCTAATTGTGTTCTGTGAGTAATTCTCTACCTGCTGATACCAAAAACGTACTTTCAAAACGTCGTTTTCCTAGGGGTAGTTACATCAAACAATTACCCAAAACCCTTTAAAACCTTATTGATGGTTAAAGTATATGCCAAAATTAGGCAAGCAATGGGTTATGATGCTGATTGCATTACTTTACATTCGTGTAAATCAATTTTTAAATTTGTCCAGATTTAAATTACCAACGTATGTCATTTCGCAGGTTAAGCAGATTTGGTTACTTTTCGATGATACGTTACTTTGACACTAACCTCCGATTGCTACAACTGCTTTTGCGGTCAGTGCACAGTAAAATGCAAGGGAAGATATTTTAACAGTAGGCGCATCTCCTCGTTTTTCAGCTTGACAATTTGTCTTGTATTTCTTCAAGACGGAGAGCTCCTTCCATATCTTTTTAACGTTTGTGCACTTTAGTCTCATTCAGACATCTCGTTCTTTACATATCCTGAAAGATTAAGAAGGACGTCGGTGCAGGTTGCTGTTCTAACGATTTTGAAGGCAAGAACTGCACCAATCTATTCCTGATTGAGAAAAAAGTTTTCCAAACAACTTATCAACGAATACTCGTGTCTTTTACCTTTGTATCGTATATCATAGCTATTAATCGCTTGCTTGGAGATTGGCAAAGAGATATTTCAAGGAAAGTCAGCTAAATTCCTGGGTCAGACATCTACAGTTTAAACGTCATTTTTTTGTTAATAGAATTTAAGAATTGAACTTAAGAAACACAACGGCATTAAAAGTAAACAATCAAATAACAGAAGAGATTCCGATGACAGAAGCAATACGATAAGGGGATAGCCTAAACCCATTTAACATTATAATGGACGACATAATCACAGATGTGAAAAACTCAGGCATCAGATACAAAATAGAAAACACAATAAGCCAAGTAATATGCTTCGCTAACGACGTGACTCTAACAGCGGATAGTGAGGATAATCTACAAAGTATGCTTTTTAGATTAAATAGAACCGCCAAACAATACAATATGAAAATAACTGCGGAAAACAATGGTCTTCTCCAAAAAACCAACCAGATGCAAATTAATGGTAGACAAAAAAATAATCGAGCAGGTAAGCAGCTTTAAGTATTTAGGGGTCAACATAACAAGTAATAGAGATGTGACAGAAGAGGTACGAAGTCAAGCTCTTAAGACAGGACAGCTAAAGGATATAATATGACGGAACAAATATATGATGATGGAGAGTAAGACCAGAATCTATAAAACGTGTGAGGCACATTCTAACTTATGGATCGGAAACGAGGAGTGAAGTAAAGAAGACCAAACAGATAATAATCAGAACGACCGAAATAAAAACATTGAGAGCAATGACAGGCAGAACGTTAAGAGACATAGTCAGAAAAGAATGAGGAATAGGAGATGTGGTGGAATTTGTTAGAGATTAAAGAAGATATTGGAGGGACTATGTCCAGCACATTAACAGAGAGACTAGTAATGATAGAAAAAGACCCCCAAAAACGTGGAAAAACAGCTGAGCCTCAATATGTAATGAAGAGGTGTAAAAGGAGGAACTATGCAAAAAACAGGACTTTGTCTTAGAAAGAAGAAGAAGAAGAAAAAGATGAATTTAAGTAGGAGGTGCTCTTTGCACTTTAAAAGTCAGTATCCAAAGTTTTTGTAGTCCAAGTCAAAAGAAAGAAATGCAGATGCAAAACGCTTGGACTAGGATGCACTTAGTCTTGTGCTACATTACGTCCTCAGCGTGCAAGTTGATTTGTTTGTCTGCCTTTTCTAGCCCAAGAAACTCTATTACTCTTGTTGGTGTCTACCTTTGCAACTGAAAATTCTGAAAGAAAACAATCTGCCAGTCATCAACTCAGTAAAGATCCCACACCGTATCTACTCAGAAAGCTGTGAGAACTTGTTTGAGACCGTGTAGTTTCCAGTCCAGGTCATAATACTCTTTTGAAAAAATGTAGATCTATCGAGGATGATAGCAGCGAATGATTCTGGAACTGATATATTTTCAATCAGTTTCAAGTTTTATAAGATATTTAACTAAAGTCTGATTTATTAGCCTTAATAATGAATATTTTCGTTTCAATGTTTCTTATAGGGCCATGCAACAGTTTCGATTTGAAATCGGAAATTTCCAGTGAAACGATGGATGGTGCTGAACGGGTTCGGAAAGACTCTTTTTCAATCAAGAATAGACATCATCAATTAGGCCGGAAACTTGCAGGGCTACTACACAACGCCCCTCCTTGATAGAAGGAAATGTCCAAACGGAAACCAATGTGGTTAGACGTCGACGAGGTATAAAGGAAGCTCTCCATTTTGAGGGAATGTGGCTGCAAGTACAAAAGTAAAATGAGTGTTATGCAATATGTATCTAATCAATAAATGTTTTGAATTAGATTGGATCGACTTTTATTGATTTTATTGATTAAGAAATAAGGATAAGCAAAAGGGCAAAATATGAAAATCGTGGTAAAAAAAAGAGATTTTCCATGTCATTCAATAAAACTTTTTCACATATGGTGCAGACTTTTCGATTGTATAAAGTTGTTGTACCCATCTACTGTATTCGTGATGTAATAATGCTTTTGTTTATAAAAAACTTCTGTTGAGATGCGTTGAAATATAGGAAGACATGGATACGCCTTGTTGTTATCTCTCGATCAAGCCTTTTTGTGAAACGAATCTTAAAAAAGATATTTAAATTTTTAAAAGATCACAACTATGGTAACGGCTAGCATTTGCCACAAACTTCATGCACATGAATGCCTCTAAACTTTTTTGCTTGCTTAGTGTTTAGATTCAATTCTGAAAGCCGGCGCTGGTGAACAACCCCTTCGGGCTACTACTACAAAGTTTTTCTATCATTTTCAACATAATTAAGTCTTCACCAAGCTAATCAGTATTCTTATGCATAAGATTGTAAAAAGATTTCGACTGTCTTTCCGCTTTTAGTTATTTGTATTATAATATATGGTAGTAATGATTTTTTTTTTATCAAATTGTGACATCAGAATTGGGTAAATAGTTGAATTTGCACTTTTATGTAAGAACGTTCTCATTTATTTATACATTTGCTTTGCTTAAATAAAAATCTTAACACGCCTTACCTGCGCCTAAACGCAACCGACTGGAAGCTAACTGGGCTTAGTTAACTTGTTGTAAGTTGTTAACAAAAATTTCTAGAAGTTCTGAAGAAGTATTATTCGACTAAATTTGAAGAAACAAAAATAAAAATAATTAATTAATATACTTATTAGTTTATTTTAGAATCATTATAATAATAGTTACGAGTTTAGCAATATTAGAAAAGAAGTGATTAATGGTTTATGCTGATTAATTTGAAAATGGCGTTATGCCTTATAAAGAAAGAGTTTAATGGTATTAAATTGAAGCAATAAGTTTCCTAATCATTAAAATTTCAACACATTAAACAGAACATGCACGCAATGATTATCTGTCTGGTTATTCGTAACGTGAATACAAATATATGATGGTAGTATTGTATTGTATTGTACTCATGGCAAATGTACCTTACAGTAACTGCTGGTTTATTGACAGAGATATAAATCTTTCAGTAAAGATAATTTCTATTCGCTTTCAAATGACCACTGATGTGTGTTTTTCATTCGATTGCTTTTAGGTGTATAATTACATCTGTGATATTTTACACTTAATTTTGTTTTTAATTTAGTTCGAAACCTAAAAATTTCGAAAACAGGCTAAATAGCTACTCATAATGTATTAAAATGAAGAAACCAAATAAAATACAATAAAGTACTCCTTTAGTTTATTCCACAAAAATAAACTTTTCATAAAGATAAGGTTAGTTCATTTTTATCAAACAAAACATCATACATTACTTGTATTAAAAAATAATAGAGTTTATAACTTACAACACAATTGTGAATACGCTTCAGCTATCTCAAGTAATTGTAAATTTGATGGATGTGTTTTTAAACTTAAATCCCAAATGGTTGCTAGTTGGAAACGTACCTGCAATAGGTTTTCTATTTTCTGTAAAAGACAAAACAGTTCTTAAAGACTAAAGTGTCTAGGGTTGTTTAAATAATGAAACTTCAAGTTACAGTTGACATTTATAAACGAGAAAATAAGACCGTAACTGAAACCAATTGCGGTTTTGCTAGTAAAACTCATTAAACTATTTAAGTACTATATGTCAGTCGGAAAGAAAAATTATCCGTCTTTCTCTTTTGGTGCTATTTAAATTACCTGGATATAAGACTAGAAAATATCTCTTCATTTAACACCGGTTTGGTTAATTTTAAACGCTTACAGTAATTTATGTGTTTTAAACATCCAGTATTTTTTATATCTTAATTGTTTAAGATAGAAGAATTTAATAATCTTTTAAAAATTACAACTTGACAAAAGTACATCAATAAAACCCATCCAAAACCTGAGATTTGAGCTTCGTTTGTTTTATACTAAATATTTAAAATCCAAGTTAAATTTTTTAATTTAGTTTTTAAAACGTAGATTTATATTATTAGTTTTTAACAGGAATTTAGCTTACAAAAAACCAAATAGAATAGAAATAGATCTAGCACTTCATCGGTGAAAAACATAGGCATTCACGCACGAGCTGGGTGGCAAAAAAAAACAAATTGCCGCTGCGAGTCTAAACACAAACATGACGTCTGTCTTCATTAGTACAAATAACGTTTTTTTATAAGCAAACAATCACGTAAAGTTTACAAATCCAAACAATCAGCATGCTCGCCGTCACGACAAGAAAATCTTCAAATATACATAAATGCATGTATTTGCTTGGAAAAAACTTCGAAAGAAATATGTTGTATAAAATATGTAAAATAAGTAATTCCATTTAGAAAGGGTAAAGGGTAAAAAAAATTGTTACGGAACAAGGAAAGTGCAGAACTAAAGTAACTGTGATTCATCATCATCACCAACCTGGTAAGACTATTTAGTAAGAAAATATTAATTAGTTGTTGTAAAAATATATAAGTAAAAATGTAACACTTGGAATAAATTCACAGGAGGTACGAGAGGTCTTTTAAGAAGAACAAAGAACAGCGGCGAGTCCTGATGGTGTTCCAGTGGAGGCGTGGAAAGCATTGCAAGACGATGGAATTGATATGCTATGGGGCCCCGTGTGAAAGGTGTACGTCGAAGAGAGGATCTCTGAACCCTGAAGGGCGAGTGTGATAGTGCCCATCTATAAAGAGAAAGGAGATATCTATGACTGCAAAAACTATAGGGGTATTAAACTTATGATAAAAGTGTGTGAAAAGATCATGCACAGGAGAATACGAGAAGAGATAGCAATCTCAAAAGGCCAGTTTCGTTTCATGCCTGGGAAGGGAATAACGAATGCCTTGTTCATTTTCAGACAGATGTTGGAGAAGTATAATGAGAAAAAAAGAGCGCTGCGCCTGATCTTTGTAGATCTGGAGAAGGCGTACGATACAGTGCCGAGGAAGGAGATTTCGAAGTGTATGAATACGTCCGATTGGTGACAGACATGCATGAGGGAGCCCACATTAAAGTAACAATTAGTGAGTGTGGGCTTGCAGGGCCTAGCTTTGAATTCCTATCTATTTAACTTGGTGATGAACGTGTTGACGGAGCATGCCAAGGACCTCTTTCTTTGGGTTGGGTTCTTTGCCGATGACATTGCTATAGTGGAGGAGAGTCGAGAGAAGGTAGAGGAAACACTGGAAAGTTGGAGACAGGCCATCGAAGAAGGAGGTTTCAAAATAAGTAGGAAGAAGACTGAGTACCTGTAGTTTGATAGAGAGGTAAAGTTACAGGGACAGTTAACAACGACACGTGACAGAAAGCAAAGATCTCTAAAGGGAGGTATCTCACAGCATTCAAGCAGATCGAACGAGCTGGAAAAAGACTACCGGGGTGCTGTGCAATAAACGGATCAGAAGTAAGACAAAGGGGGAAGATTTTTAAATCGGTGGTGGTTCAAGAAACGAAGTTGGAGTTGAGCCTTCCAAGAAAATTCAAGAACGAAGACTATAGTGGTATAGGTAAGTGATGAGGAGGGAAAAGGGGCATGACTTGAGGGAAATTATGGACCGGTAGGTAAACGGCAAGCGACCCAGGAGAAGGCCCAAAAGGAGATTGTATTGCGAAAGACCTGAGGGAGAAGGAGTTGACATCTGAAAACACGAGAAACCGGACGGAATGGAGAAGCAGAGTAAGGAAAAGCGACCCCTAACCGATAGGGATAACCTGAAGAGAAAAAAGAAAAAGAGACTAGTTCTCTCTCTCTCTTTTTTTTCTCCTTCTTTCTCATTCCCTTTTGCTCTTCTTTCTTTTGCTTCACGTTGTTTTTCCATTTCCATTTTTAACCTAGGATTAGGGGATCTTTAATGTCTCTCCCTGATTAAAATCGTATGCACGTGACAAACAGTCACATCTTACTAAAGGTGGCAAGTTTTTTAAAGTGCAGCGAATGTAGAGAAGTATAAGCCTCTAAGGAAATCTCCATTTTTGCGGGTATCATCTGTCAGTGCTCAGGAGATAGAGGACTGTGCTCTAGCTGGTCTTAAACGGCGGTCTTTAGAGTCCTGGCATCTTCCCATTGTATTAAGCCTTGCTGCAGTATGGGAGCACTGCTGTGGTGTGATCGTAATGAATAATTCAGATTACCTTGGAACAATGGTGCAGTGCAGTTTAGTAAGTACTGATGTTAACGATAACACCTCTAGCAGTTAATCAGTATCGCCAAACATTAAGAAAAGGTAAACTAGGAAATCATTGCCTGAAATTATGAAGTAATAGTAGTATTATTCTGTATGTCGAAGGTTATCTTCCTAATAATAGAAAAAAAAGACGCGTATATTTCCAAAGTTAGTTTGTTTTTACTATCAAGTGGAATTAGGACCATTATAAGCGATTTCAGCATCAAGAAGTTAGAGAAGGTTTGCTAATAGAGACAGCATCTAAAGACCTGATCAAGAACTTTATATTTATTTCATTTTAATTTAGTTTAAGAGAAAAAAAAAACAAAACTAACAATCAGGAAATCAAAATATTAAAAAATATGTCCTTGACAGGCTTCAAAACTAAAGTTTATATAATAAGTATAATATTACTCGGTACCAATTAGCAATATAAAAAAGGAATTTTAAAACACATTCGTTACCAGTTTCACATTTCATACGTGAAAGAATGTGCTAAACCACAACGTTTACATTTCTGGTCAACGCAACATAAGCAGCGTATCAGCTTACATCATACATTAACTCAAATACTATACTATTATAGTAACGACAAAATTGTTGACGTCTTTAAAAGATGAACTGGTTTGTAAAATGTTATATTTGCAGATTTGTTTTTTCCTTGTTACCTAGTCCTTGTAATAATTTGTTATTAGATCAGCATGTCAATTTTGTATAAAAGGAAAATTAGGAAAAATAGTTTTAGCAATACTAAATCATCAGAGATTAACCTTAAAAAAGTTAATCTCACAACAACAGTTTCCGGATTAAATCTGTATAACTGTACAAAGGCGGTGACCTATGTGCTGGTGACTACAGTTAAACCATTG